>JBBIGA010090144.1:0-11314 GCA_037576975.1 Alestes dentex | reverse complement strand
TTGCTTGTAGAAGATGTAGCATAAGGAATAAGGTAGAATGTTAGATGGTGAGTTTTTGTATGCTGTAGTATAGTTTGATTTAGGCAAGCATGGCGCACACTTAAAACGATACAAAGTTTTTATCTTCTCTGTAAACTTAAACATCGACTCTAAATATGGCCATGGATGCGGGCATGTAGGGTCGCTGTCTCCGTCTCCGTCCATTCTCCCCAGAGATGGTCACAAGTCATTTTTACCAAGTCCAAGTCTATGGGGTGCCGTTTGTAAAAACAGCTTAACAAATTTAGAGGTGTCATTTTTTCATCATATAGCGCAATTTTCACACAATTTTCACACATTTAGAGGTAAATGTGGTTAAAAAAAACTAAATGTTGCACTCTAAATCTAAATGTTGTGCTCTTTACAAATGGCAACTCTAAATGTGGGATTTATGAGCTCTAGCTGAATGTTGAGCTCTAAATATTTAGAAGATATGCTAATTGGCCACGCCCTGTGATTACAATTGGCTGTTACTTAGCAGGGGCTGGACTGCGTGCTGTGAATTTCCCCTCACCAACATGGAGGATTTGCCTTAAATGATCTTAAATCTAAATGATAAATATGAAAAATATATTTTGCACTCTAAATGTGAAACTGAACAGTTAGATAGGGCTCGGTGTCATCTTTCCAATGACCCCTCGTTTAACATAATAGCTGCCCGACGATCCGGAGTTATTAGCCAAAAACCTTTCACCTATAATATAATGGGACACCGGGGCGAGGTGAGTGGTTTTCGGTTAATAACTCCGGATTATGGCAAACGAGGGGTCGTTGGAAAGAGTGCGAAATAAAAATAAATAATTCCATGAATTGAACATTGTTTACGAGTTATGACTCACGAGTCACAACACCCAAGTCCGATTCAAGTCTCAAGTCATTGAGGGCAAGTCTAAAGTCAAGTCACAAGTCTTTTTTTGTGCGACTTAAGTGTGACTCGAATCCGAGTCTCAGACTCGAGTCCCCATCTCTGGCGGGCATCAAGAGTCGCCGTCTCTGTCTCCGTCCATTCCCCCGCCACTGATTGACCGTGTTAAAGAAATGCTGGCGTTGCAGTGTTACAGCGTACAGAAGTGACGTAACACTACTGGTGATTTCTGATAGGCTGTCATCTGCTAAAAAAAACACGTTTTAGAGAAGTGAGACAACAACACCCACTTTCAGAAGTGAAAGTAACAAGTAACGAGAACCTTCATAGAAATGTAGTGACATGAAAAGTACGATTTTGTCTTTCAAATGTAGTGAAGTGAAAGTTATAAATTTCCAAAAAAAAAAGACTACTCAAGTGAAGTACTGATACTCAAAAACTGTAATTAAATTCAGTACTCAAGTAAATGTACTTCGTTACTGACCACCTCTGTTCACAAGTACTGTTTTGTTATAATACCACACCTCATCAGGGCACTGGGGAGTCTCCTTTTCTTTTATTGTTTGGACAGGAACCTAGACTACCTGTGGATTTTCTCTTGGGTAGGGTCCAGGACCCTGTACCAGAAGACGTACATGAGTGGATGGTGGAACACCAGACAAGACTTAAAATGTTTTTTTGCAAATGCTCGTGAGCGGTTATACGTTGCCACTGGTTACCGGAAGGAGCGTTATGATCAATATGTTCGAGATGCACCTTTGCAGGTGGAACAGTTTGTTTACCTTAGGGACTGCAGTATTAGGGGTCGGCATGCTGAAGTCCCAAATTCGGTCAAGGCAACCTGCTGGTCCTCAGGAAATTTATTCACAGCATAGTTTACCATCTGATGATTCCTCTAGTGATAGTGATTTGTGGCTGCTGGTTTCTGAAATTCCTTCAACTGTGGGTGGGACCAGTTCTGCTGGTTCCCCCAGGTCTGTTAGGCCCCCTGTATAAGCTGACCCAAGGCTAGTAACCATTCCTCCAGTGACCTTGGCTGCACCTTCCTTAAGTCCACTGGTTTTGCGGCATAGTACGCGGCCTACAGCCCGGCAACATTAAGATGCGCATCATCTTCCCTGGCCTATGGTTAATGGTAACAATGGAGCAGAGGAAGCATCAGAATTAGTGTCTACTATACAGTTGGCTCTTTTTAGGCCTTAGTGCTGGTTAGACTTTGGGTGTAGAGTTGGATCATCGTTGGGGTGACGATGCAAAGAATGGGGGTGGATTGTAGCAGATTGGACCATCCTCTTTGCCTCACCATCTGTGTGGAGTTTAATTAGTGGGCGGTCCCTCAGTGGTATTATTTACAGGCACGAGTGGGCCATCTAAGTGTGTCTTTGTTACCCTCTTCCTTTACGGCCAGTGTTTGCTGGTGGTGTCCATCGGGGCCTGCTGTTGCTTTATTGGTGTGTGGTACTAATATTGTGGCTGAGTGCTTACGTACTGTGTCTTGGTTATAAGTTGGTGCTGGTGTTTGGGCTTCATAGCCATTGCTGTTGTCTTCACATGGAGACAGTATTACCTTTGTAAGCTTGTCCTAGTAAACCTTCCTGGAAGCTCAGTGATAATTTGGAGCAACGCCGTTCACTGTCTCTACATTCCATTCATCAAGAGGGCTGTCTGGAGTGAGTTGTGCTCCTTTTTGTAGCCACACATATGCTGGGCCTATTTCAGAGGTGGCCATCTTAGACCCCTGATGCTGCTGCTGTTTTGTTTGATTGTGTTTTGTTCGATTTTGTTTAGTTTGATTGTGTTTTGTTTGATTGTGCTTTGTTTTGACTGATTTGTGTTTTGTCTGATTTATGTTTTGTCTGATTGTGTTTTGTCTGACTGTGCTTTTTGTTTGATTGGGTTTTGTTTTGTTTTATCTTGGATTTGCTATTGTATTTTGGTCAGTTAAATTCATTGCTTCTTTTGTTAGTTTGAGTTATTATATTTAGGTTTTTTTGGTTTTCTTCTATCCTTTTTTTTTTTTTTTTTTTTTTTCTGGTATGTTACTGAATCCGTATATGTTCACTATTCTGATTATTGTTGCTATTATTATTGCTATTGTGCCCCGAGTCATTAGTACTAAATTACAGCGAATCTCGTGTGTTTGTGTGGGGTGAGTGTGGTCACATGTGGTGTGTAGTGGTGTTTTTTTTCTCTTGTTTTAGCTGTAAGTTAGTCCAATCAGTAGCTCCAGTTATTTGTTGATTTTTAGCTTTTGTATTTGATGCAAAGAAAATAAATATTGTACAACTTCTGTGGAGATCACGTCTCGGTGTGCATTCGAACCTGAGTGACCTTAAGTTCAATCTGGGTTTGTGTCCTACTCCTTTGGGTGAAATTCCCATAGGTGGTGTAGTCAGGCTGCTGTATAAATCTTTATTCTGTAGTAATTAGTAATTCCATCCTACCCCACTTGCCACATAGGCTTCTCAGGCCTATCTGTTTACCAGTTCTAATGGCAGCTTGCCAAGTAAGCCGACAGATCTCCTGTGACTTGAAAGAGTTTGCTATGCTGTTTAAAACAAACCATCATTTGACTCCAAGCTCATAGCTCTATCTCATAGCTCTGTTTCGTTGAGGGTACCATCCCTGACAGCTGCTGGGTTTTGCACTGTTACCATTATTTTTTAAAGAAAAGTTATAATAACAATAATGTAAGTGATCTTCTCTCAACTTACTATTTCAGTTTAAATGAAGTCTAAATCTGGACACTCAGTTTCTTGAGGTAAAACGCTTCTACAAAGCAGATGAGGACATGGAGAAACCATGACATATTTTCTGGGCATAATTTCAAAGATATACATAGATATATACTTCATTTTAAACAGTTTGGTGATACATTTTGCATTATTAAATCACTTTTGTCAATTGGTAAAGTTGTACAGGAGAAAGAAAAATACTTTTATTATACTGGAAGGTTAATCTCAACATTTTCTACTTAAGTGAATATTTAAATATAAAAAGTATAAAAATGACACTCTGATGTCATGTAATGAACGATTTAATTTGTGTGATGTAGTAAAGATGAAGAATTCTATGAGCACTGCTGATCCAGAAATTCTGTGTTGAGGCATCCAAAGGCGACAGCAGCCAAAATGAGTCGCCTCTGGTGCCACGGATGCCACAAGGCCTGGACACAGGAATAGAGAGAAAGAAGGAGAAAGACATGAATGAATGAGTAGAGACTGAGATGAAGAATAGAGGGAAGAAGGGGAGCAAGAGAAAATAGAAGGCATAATGAAATAAAAAGAGCAACCAAGGCTTTGATTCTTCTGTCAGTTTAACGCTGTCCACCACACGGTAACTGCACACCACTCTATAACACTAAACAACACATTATAACACTGTATAACATTGTGTGCTACACTCTAACATTGTATACCACTCTATAACACTGTACACTACGCAGAAATACTGTACACCACACTTTAACACTGCACACTGCACTATAACACTGTACACAACACTGTTACATTGTACATGACACTATAACATGGCACACCACAATATAACACTGCACACCCCACTATAACACTGTACACAGCACTATAACACTGTACACCACACTATAACATGGCGCACCACAATATAACACTGTACACCACACTACAACACTGTACACCACATAGTCATACTGCACACCATTCTATAACGCTGTACGCCACTCTATAACACTGTACACCACACTGTAACACAAAACACCCCAATATAATACTGTATACAACACTGAAACATTGTACACCACACTATAACACTGTACACCACACTATAATACTATATTTAAAATGATGCAAAATCGTTTATTTCAGATGCTTAAAAAAGACTGGAACCAAATGAGTAGGTGTGTGTGTGTGTGTGTCATTGTGCTCCTGGTGCTGATTAATTTGCTGTGAATGAATAATTTTCTGTTTAAGTCAAGAAAATGTGTCAGTAGCTCTCTCTAGTGGCTGACTGAACAACAGCCAGAACTGAGCCTTAAAGAATGAACCTTCAGAGGGCGCATCTCATGTACCGTAGTGGAGCAGTGAGCCACTAGAGGGTGGAATGATAGATTTCCATGGCTTAAGATCATAACAATCTCACACACCTACTCAGTAATTTAAAGCCACACACACACACACACACACACACACACACACACACCCCGTTACTGGGTAGATCTTCAACATAATGACTTGAATGAAAAAGTAGACCCATTCAAGGTGTGGGGATACATGCAGGGTGTCACATTAGAGCTTCCAGTTCCTGAAGTCCACTACTCATGTGATCCCCCAGTCCCGGGTTACACTAGTCGAGTGGTATATATTCTGTATTTCTTCGTATTTTCTGTATATAGGATTTAGATTGTTTATCATATATAGCTGTGTTTCTCAACCACTGGGCCGCGGACAACTGATGGGCTGTGAAGGCTTTTGATTGGGCCGCGGATCTAAAATCGAGACAGGCCATTGGTCCATAAAAGGCTGCCAGTACCGCACTTAATTGGGGATGTATATATAGTGAAAAAAAAATACACATCATTTATAGATCTTTAATTTCCTACAAAAATATATTTTTTGCGCAAATATAACCCAGAATACATGAAATATGGGTTTGCCAGGGGTGGCGATGATACAGAGCCCAAGATTATAGTTACAGAATTCTGCTTTAAAACTCACTGAACGTTAATACTAAAACTACAAAGGAGATAAACACAGATGGCTGTTGAAGGCTGATTTAGCAATTTTGAGAATGTTCTTGATAACTTAGTTATAGAGTTGTAGTTAAAAGTTATAAGTTATATATAAAAGTCATATAAAAGTTGTATAACTTTTTAGGTTTCGAATTATAGTTAAAACAAAACTTTTATATAGCTACAGTAGCCTGAGTGTTGGTATATTTGAAATGCAAATGTTTTTGTACCAAAGAAATTAAACTTTTTAAAACACAACAATTAGCAATTGGTTATTTAATATCATCTAAGGTGGCCAAGTGGGCCTTGGCAACATGCTGTGATAGATAGGTGGGAATTAATGTTGAAAAAACTGAGAACCATTGACATTTTGCAAACAAATATAAACATATTATTTGTACAAATAATACTTATTTACATATAGTAGTAAATATTTATAAATCTATATTGCATCTTCATTTTATATAATTCGTTGATTGTATATTATTGTATATTATATTGTTTAGTATATTCTTTGTGTCGTTACATATTGTTGTTGTTTTATACTGTTGTGCTTGAGAGACACCATCGACTGGAGTCAAATTCCTTGAATGTATTCACTCACACATTTGGCCACGACACGCAATTCTGATTCTGATTCTCTCTATGAATGTGTGCTGGAAACTTATTCTGATGGAGTAATTTGATCATTAGAACGTCCTGCCTGTGTAAACGTTTTGAATATGTAAACTATTTTGAATGTGCAAAATATAACAAGAGGAATTGAAAATGCACATGTGAAAAAGTGATGAAAGCAAACTAAAAATATCTTGCATGTAGAAATTAATCACAAGAGATTAAAATCTGCAGCCAGTACTGATACACTCTCTGAGTAATTAAGATAAATGACGTTTCATTTATGCATAGTCATAGTGGCAGTATAGAAAGACCCTAGAAACACGTACCTGCACTTCAGCAGGAACTTTTGAGGGGAACACTGCTTCTCTTCCATACATACGAATGTGTCATTATACCCTCTAGTGGCTCACTGCTCCACTGCAGCACATTCATTCTTGAAGGTTCAGTTCTGGCTGGTGTGCATCAAATGGGTTGCAGTGGAGCAGTCAGCCACTAGAGGGAGCTACGTACACATTTTCTTGATTAGAATCAACAGAAAATTATTTATTCACTTTATCATTCATCACCACCAAGAGCACAATTACACACGCCTACCCATTTGGTTTCAGCATCTAAAGTCTTTGACCCAAAAGGACATTAGGGTAAATGTAAAGTCATACCTATCAATCTGTGTTAATCAGAAAATAATACTGTATTTAGTTAATGCTATTACAGTTTTCTGCTCTCACATTATGCTTCCATCATACATTTATACATGCAGGACGTTCTTGTTACTCCATCAGCTTCCAGCACACATTCATAGAAAAATACAGCAGAATTCAAAGGTAAAGAGGAAAAAATGCATTTATAAGAATTGGCTCTCATCATATTTTGCTCATTTAAAATGTTCCCACATGCGGCAAACCTCTATTCCTAGAGGAGAAAAATAATAGAATATATTATTTTTATGCATATTAGATAACATTTTTAATCATGAATAGATAAAATATTATGCATATAGGTTGTATAATTTTACCTATCTAAAATATGCATCCTGTTGCTTAGCTTGGCACTTTGATATATTTTCTTTTACAGTTATTTTTTCTCAGCTTGCTCTTCTTTTTTAGAATATATGAAGTCATTGTAACTCGACTCCTCTGGGAGAATGATTGTGGAAAGATAAATTTTACCATTTTAAATGAACCATAAATATATTAATTCACTATATATACATATAAGCTTTATTCACACTTATATATTTTGTAGTTTCAAATGCTTTTCTCTCATAAGGTTTAAACTAGTGAATGTGCTTCAGGAACTGGAAGCTCTCATGAGAACGACTATGGAAAGATAAAACTGACCATTTTACACTAACCATTAAAAGCAAAATTGGAAACAACTACATGTACTACATGAACTCGAAAAAATAATTTCCTTTACTTTCTATTGTTTTCTTAATTAATGTTTGAAACTGATTATCATATTATCATAAAGCTTTGTGCCCAAAAAGCCAGATTGAAAAGCATTGATATATACTTTGTCAACATCATATTTGCATTATTAAATCACTTTTGTCACTTGATACAGTTGTACAGTGGAATAACAAAAAATATTATACTGGAAGGTTAATCTCACCATTTGTTACCCTACGTTAAGATACACAAAATAAATTAGTAACTTACTTCATTTGTAAAATGGATCTTGCTAATAGAAATGAAGCAGAAAAGATTAAATCTACAGCCAATATGGATAAAGATGAATGACATTTCATTAATGTGTAGTCATAGTGGTGGTATAGAAAGACTCAATAAACACTCAACTGCACTTCAACGGGAACTTCTGAAGGGAACACAGCTTCTCATCCATACATAAAAATGTGTCACTACACCCTCTAGTGGTTCACTGCTCCCTCTACCATGAATGGGTCTACTTTTACATACAAATCATCATGTTGAAGATCTAAACAGTAACAGTGTGGGTGTAGCTTTAAATGACCGAGTAGGTGTGTGTGATTGGGTTGATCTTAGGCCATGAAAATTTGTCATTACACCCTCTAGTGGCTCACAGGTCCATTGCAGCACATATTATGCTCCCTCTGAAGGTTTATTCTTGAAGGTTCAGTTCTGGCTGTTGTGCATCAAATGTGCTGCAGTGGAGTAGTGAGCCACTAGAGGGAGCTACAGACACATTTTCCTGATCAAGATCAACAGAAAATTATTTCTTCATTTTAAGATTAATCACCGCCAGGAGCACAATCACACACCTACTCATTTGGTTTCAGTCTTTATTAGCATCTAAAATACATTATTTTATACCATGTTTTTACAGTTATCAAGTTTCCACTCAGCAAGCTCAAACTGTGTGCTTTTTGACCCAAAGGGATATTTTTGTTTAAATATCCTACTGTAGGGTAAATGTATGTAACTTTATAAGCATATCAATGGAAAAGAAAATGCTACGTTTCTTCTGGGCCGGCCGAACTTCTATTTGGACAGAATTCTGGCTATTGTCCATGTTTTCAGTTCCACTTACCATACACGTGCACTGTGTATTTTACACGTACAGACTGAAGTCCATCTGTTCCACCGTACTATCTGTTAGCCTCCCTTTACTCCTTCATTAGTGGTCCGGACCCCTGAGGATCACCAGTTAGGAGATATTATTTAGGTGGTGGATTGTTCTCAACAGAGCAGTGATGCTGACTTGTAGCAGAGTGTATGTGTATCTATAATATACAATTTTCATCAAGTTGTACATCTACTCAGTAACAATGTATGCATGTCTGTAACTTCACACGACTCTATAACATTGTACATCACACTAGTGCACTAGTAGATAGTTCTCAACACAGAAGTGATATTGACATGGTAGAGTGTTTGTGTGTCTGTGAATTATGATTTATTAATCAACACTAGTGGAACCTGGGACTGGAGGATCACAGGATGAGTGGGCTTTAGGAACTGGAACTTATAATATGACACCCTGCATGTGTCCCTCCACCATGAATGTGTCTACCCTCATGTTGAGGATCTGCTCTATAATGGCGTGTTGAAATCAGTTTGAGCCAACTATATATACATATTTGAGGCTTATTTACACTTATATATTTCGTAGGTCCAAATGCTTTTCTCTCTCAAGGTTTACACTAGTGAATGTGGTTCAGGAACTGGAAGCTCTGATGAGACACCCTGCATGTATCCATCCACCATGAATGATTCTACTTTTACATGCAAATCATCATGTTGATGATCTACTCAGTAACAGTGTATGTGGCTGTAAATGACTGAGTAGGCGTCATCGTGTTGATCTTAAACCATGAAAACATGTCTGTAGCTCCCTCTAGTGGCTCACTACTCCACTGCAGCACATATGATGCTCCCTCTGAAGGTTCATTGTTGAAGGTTCACTTCTGGCTGTTGTGCAGTAAATGTGCTGCAGTGGAGAAGTCAGCCACGAGAGGGAGCTACTGACACATTTTCCAGTTTAAGATTAACAGAAAGTAATTTCTTCACTGTGAGATTAGTCACCAACAGGAGCACAATCACACACACCTACTCATTTATTTCATTTGTTAAAGAATCCAAAATAAACGATTCTGTATCATTTTTCTATTTTTACAGTTGTCATGTTTCTATTCAGCAACTTTCAAACAGTGCGATCTTTGACCCAAAGGAACGTTTTTACTGTTGTTCTGACAAAATGTCTAACTTTGCTGATATCTTCCCGTAGAAAAAATGTACAATCTACAATTTTAAATTAAGAAAAATGGCAAATAACTGTATGTACTACTTCAAATGTAAAACATAATTTCCTTTACTTTCTATTATTAGCTTTGTGTCAAAAAGCCAACTAGATAGACACAGATATATGTTTGTTTGATTATCATTTTTGTCACGTGGTACAGTAGTACAGAGCAACAAAAATTGCACGTGTCATTACTGTACATAGTGTGATGTAGTAACGATGAAGATAAAGCTGAGTTACAGTGTGATCTAGTAAAAGTGAAGACAGAGCCGAGCTATAGTGTTTTTGTGTGAGTTGTAATGGTGAAGACGGAGCTTAGTTCTATGAGCACTGCTGCTACAAAAAAATCTTTGTCGAGGCACCAAAGACGTAGCCTAGTGGTTATGGCGTTCACCCTGCGATCAGGAAGGCGTGGGTGCAATTCTCTGAGGTACCCTTCAGCAAGGTACCGTCCCCACACGCTGCTCCCCGGGCTGCCCGCTGCTTCACTTGGCGAATTTCATACTGTTAACACTCTGTGCTGTGGTGTGTTCATGTATGACAGAATGGTTACTTCACTTCACTCTGGTGCCACAGAGGCCACAAAGACTCCGAAAGAGAGACAGGGGGAGCGAAGGAGCAGAGACTTAGAAGAAGAAAGGGAGTGAGAGAAAATGGATGTTTTGTAAAGAACAGAAGGAATGATGAACGAAACACATGCAATGGAGAAAAACATGACGGTGCGGTAACTGAGGCCTTGATTCTTCTGATATTTAAACACTGTAACACCACACAATAACACTGTACCCCACACTATAACAATGTAAACCACACTAGTATTGTTGTATGACGTACAGTGTTATAGTGTGATGTACAATGTTAACACAGCACACCACACCAAATGTGATGAAAGCATATAATAATTATTTTAAATACCTTTTTTCTTTTTGAATTTTGTGAATTTTTGTCTCTCTATGAATATGCTGGAAGCTTATTCTGATGTTGCTATCTGATCACAAGAACTGCTTGTCTAAATGTGTAATGGAAGCATAATGTGAGAGCAGAAAACAGTAAAAGTATCAACTAAATACAATATTATTTTCAGATGAGCACAGACCAATAGATATATACATTTACCCTACAATAGGATTTTTCAACAAAAAAAGTCCTTTTGGGTCAAACATCGCACAGTTGGAACATTGGAACAAATACAAAGAAAATGATTTATTTCAGATGCTAAAATGCTAAGGAAAATGTGTCCGTAGCTCCCTCTAGTGGCTCACTACTCCACTGCAGCACATTTGATGCACTACAGCCAGAACTGAACCTTCAACAATGAACCTTCAGAGGGAGCATCAGATGTGCTGCAGTGGAGCAGTGAG
>JBBIGA010090134.1:0-11314 GCA_037576975.1 Alestes dentex | reverse complement strand
CAGGTGTGCCTCCTGCTTGGTTGGAACGAAAACCTGCACCCACAGCGGCCCTTTCTGGACAGGTTTGACACCCCTGAGCTAGTCAGACTGACCGTCTTCCGAGCAGACAGGGACGTCTCTTTGTCTGGTAAGACATGGAGTGGGGGGCCGTGTGTCTATATAAACAGAAATTGGTGTATGAATGCTGCTACAGTCACACAACACTGTTCCCCACTGACAGAGGTTTTATCAGCCATATATCAGCCTTTCTACCTGCTCCGGGAGTATACCTGCATGCTGGTAGTCGTCATGTACACCCTGCCCAGCTCTTGTGCTAACCAGCTGCCAACCAGGGATATCACCACAAGAACCACCATAAACCTTGAATGACTAGTGAAGTGTGCACACTGCTTAAGACCAAAAATGAAGTTTTCAGATCTGGAGATAAGGCTGTCCCATACTATAAGGACAGAAAAGCAGGCATACATGCAGATAATTGATAAACACTTCCAATGCACCACAGCACAAGTTGCATGTGGCAGGATATTCAAGCAATCACAGACTACAAGCCCAGCCCACACAGCAGAGATATTGATCCCGTCAGCATGAGCTAAAAGACTTATTCGTACCTTTTGATGAACACAGTAAAGAGCCTATGAGGAAATCTACACCACCCTCAAAGGAGCAGACAATCTGTCTTTCCACAGCTGATGTGAGGAGAACCAGAGATAATTCATGCAAGGCCATGTGCTTAAAATGTGCTAACCAACTGGCTCATGTCCTCACATTTTTAACACATGTTTAAGTCACCCCAGTGCCAAAGAAAATCATCAGTAATGGACTTGACACATATGTCAGAACGCTACTCATAGACTTTAGCTCAGCCTTTAACATAAGCTAAAACTTCATCATACAGCAAAAACTGATTGTGAAGCTGAGTGAGTTAGGCCTCAGCTCCACCCCCTGCAACTGGATGTAAGATTTCTTGACAAAGAGGACCCAGCCAGTAAGGATGGGCAGCAACCCCTCCAACTCCATCTCACTGTATGCTCAGTCTTCTGCTGACCCATGACTGCACAGTGACACACACTACCAACCACATCATCACATATGCTGATGATGCAACTGTGCTGGGACCGATAAGCAGGGATGATGAGCATACAGAGAATCATCAAGTCCGGTGTGGAGAATGTAAAATGAACCAAGTTCATTGGTGCACATTTAATTGAGGAACTTGTGGGAGGGAACTCACTGGGACAGACACAGTTTTAGAGAGACTAGTTTTGGGGAACAGAAAGATGGCTGCCTCCATTAGTGCTAACTGATAATAATCACTGGCAGCTGTGTAGTCCAGTCTTTGTGGTTGCAGGATGGGGCCGAGAAGTGCCGAGGTTCAGCCGTGTTTCCACAGGGGATATGCGCATCTCGGGTTGACAGCCGTGGTCCGGTGGGGGTAGGGGGTGGGTGTTGATATGTTTTATGTGCATCTCGGCCGCATCTCGTGCACCGGACGGCCGTTCTGGACTTTTAGTTTATGAGAGATGTCCATGACGTAATGAATGTTTAGGCAGCTCAAAATCCCAGACGATTCTAAAATTCCGGCCGGACGCAAGTCTCAAAAAGAGGACATGTCCAGGGAAAAGCAGGAAAGCTGGTCACCCTAGCTTTCCTGCTTGCTTTGCTTACCAGAGGTAGCCGGAGGTTAGAGTATCCCCAGAGAGAAGGGAACGCAACATGAATGCATGGGGAAGAGCTGGGGCATTGACTTGTGGAGGCATAACTAAAGTGGACTTTGAACTTTCTTATATTAAAGGATTACTTTAGCTGTTTAAATAAAGCCTCCTCATTTTTAAACTACACTTTCTGACTCTTGGCATTATTGAAGGATGGCAGTGTCCTCCCCCAGTGGCGGACAGATGGAAAGAGAAAGGAAGGCGGAGTTTGTGCTCCTAACGTTAGGGGTTTAGTCACTCTCGCCCCCGTGACACGTGGACAAATGATACCACCACCTTCACCAAAAAAGCCCACTTCCTGAGTGAGAAGAGCAAGCATTCCCTATCCCATCTCATCCTTTTACAGAGGCACCATTAAGACTGTTCTGCCGCGCTGAATCACTGTCTGGTATTGCAACTGCAACATGTCTAATCGCAAGCACCTGCAAAGGAGTGAAGAACACAGCAGAGAACCTGGTTGAGATGACAAAGTTAACTTTGTTTGTTTCCCTGGGATTTCATTTCAGAACAAATGAGAGCATGTACAATGTATCCTTCCTCAATGTATATAACATCAAAATATATATATCATGGGTAGCCTATTGTAGCCTGTGTGACAGAGGGACATGTAGGCCTTTCTTTACTCCACACATTTAAAAGTACGGTTCATTTTATTTAAGTATTTTCTATGAACATTAATGCATATACATGCATTATAACTGCCTAAATCTGGACTAAGTCTTGAAGAGGGCTCCCCAAAACAGCGCAAGGTACTCCAGCGTGTTGGAACATTGAGAAAGAATAAAAATGAAGAATGGAGAAAAATCAAGAAAAACAAAACCCAGCCATAAAGTATAGCTTTATGGCTGGGTTTACTCACTGACATTTTGATGCCTATAAGAGACTATGCACTTGTGAAATTCTCTGTATACTCAAAAATGCATTAGGATGTCCACTTTTTTATTTAAGGAAAATCAATTTAATACAGAATTATCATTTATATGCTGACTTTAATATATCGGAAAACCAAATTAAATTATATTGTGGCATGTGTAAACACCTGTAGACCCTTTCATAATGACTAAAAATAAAAAGTAATAATAAAGCTTTGTTTTATGTAAGAGCTTATTCAGCTCATTGGGCCCTAAGGGAGTGTGTATACTCAATAGCTATGGACTCATCTAAGCTGCTTAATGAGGATATGAAACTGAAGACTAAAGATGATTAACTTTTCTGTGTGTGATTTTCACTGCCGTTTTTCTTAGAAAAAAAAGAAGCATTTCAAAGCACACTTTGCTATTTGTTCAGCATGTGGAAAGAACAGTTATTCATTGGACCTGCCCACACTGATTTAGTACATTTAAACTGTCCAAATCAGAATGTTATTTTTTGAACCCATAAGCCAATACCTTACATTGTCATGATAAATGAACCAACAGAATCTTCCAAAATTAACTTACATTTGAAGTAAATTATTTTTTGCACTGCCCTTGGAATTACCATTATGGATTTGTGATATTTTCGCATTTACATAAATGTGTCATGTTTAAGTTTGTTTGCATTTGTATACAAATACACAGTGATGCCCGAGACCTCTGCTTTGAAATGGAATGACAAATGGAAAAATGGAATAAGCATTCAACTGTGACCACATGCTAAGGCTGTTGATCGGGTGTCCCTGATGCTGAGAAACACGATAGTTTGCAGCCCAGCGCATTGACCACATCTACAGTGAAAAGCTTTGGAATCTGGTGTAACTGAGGAAAACCACAAAATGCTTGGCTACCAGTACACATTAGAGAGGCGTGTCTTGGCACCGATGCCCATGACCTATTTAGCCTCTAGGTTATGGGAAGCAATTAAAGTTAAATGCCACCCTTAAAAACTGATCTGTATCTAAAAGAATGATCACCAGCTTACTTTGCATAGCCAAGGTTGATCCTAACACTTCCTCCTCTGTGTCCTCATGTCACCTGCTTGTGGTCAGTGGGCTTAAAGAAATTTGCTCACAAGGATCATAGACTCTTTAGCACTATATCCATGTTAGCACTGTAGATTTTTAATTCTAAAGACCCATTAGTGGCATAGACTCTTTAAAACCATAGGCCTTTCAGTGCCATAGATTCTTTAGCAACACAGATGCTTTATGCACCATACATGTATTTCTGTCACAGACTCTTTGGGGACAAAGTCCTGTGCCCATCATAGATCATTTAGCACTACAGCCCAAACTGCAATTGCAATTGACTTGTTAGCTTCATAGCTACATTACTGCCACAGACCCTTTAGAACTATAGTCTCATTCGTGGAATGGACTTGTTAGCACCATAGATGCTTTCAGAACATAGCCCGGTTAGTGTCATTGGATCCTGTTAGTGTCATTTAGCATCGTATATCCACATCCAGAGGCACGCGGAAAACACAGTTTTGTCAGGTCTGGGGTGTGTGACGATGAGTGGTTGCTAGAGGCCACCCTTGTTTAAGTTAGTAATTTGGTGGGTTTGTGTTTGGGACATTTATTATGAAGGATAATAGGCCTAGATATTAGTCACAGCTGAGTTTAGTTTTGTGATGAATGCTTGAGTTTGTTTATTGGTGCTTGGTTTTAGGTTTGTGTATTTAAGGGGTTTGTGTTCTGTGCACAGGTGTGGGTTAACCGTTGTTTTGGTGTGGTTCTCATCTGTCTCCTTTATGTTCGTAAAACAAAAGCCAACAGGTCTGATTCTGGTCCTCGCACCAGCTTTGTTTTTGAGTTTAAATAAAAGTTATCATCATGAATGTCTGCCTCGATGGCAAGCAGCCACTCTCGCCTCTCCTTGAGGCCAAGCGGCCAGGCTCTCCGCCCTGCGTGAGAGCGCTCCCGAGCCACGCAGCTCAGCAGCACAAAGCTCCGCTCCTGAGCCACGTAGCTCCGCAGCACGAGGCTCAGCTCCCGAGTGCCAAGACCACACTCCCAAGCGCCGAGACCGCACTCCCAAGCGCCAAGACCGCACTCTCAAGCGCCGCGACCACGCTCATGAGTGCCAAGACTACGCTCCCAAGTGCTGAGCACCCAGGAGTCGGCTGCAGCCTCCAACGCCAGCCCCCGGCTTCACCCACCAGCGTAGTGAGGGTTAGTGTAGGGGAGAGTGCTGGCAGCTCAGAGCCTGTAGATGTTCTAGGCCCGATAGAGGAGCCACTAGGTGCAATAGCCCAGAGAGGCTAGCGAAGGGCCTAGAGAGGCTAACGAGGGGCCTAGAGAGGCTAATGAGGGGCCTAGAGAGGCTAATGAGGGACCTAGAGAGGCTAGCGAGGGGCATATGGAAGCCAGAGAGGGGCTTATAGAGGCCAGAGAGGGGCCTATAGAGCCCAGAGAGGGGCTTCTAGAAGCCAGAGGGGGGTCTGTAAAACCACCAGAGGGGCCATTAACCCCTCCTGAGGCTAGGGGTCTTCCCCTGATTTTTTTTTTTTTGGGGGGGGGGTACTGGGGTCGGCGAGGGCTCCAGAGGAGCTACCTGGGGGAAAGTGGACCCCAGAGTCAAGGAGGAGCTCCTGGAAAGGGGCTCCACACCAGAGGACTGTGAGGAGTTCCCAGAGGAAGGGCTCCCAGGAGGGGCTCCCAGGGCATGTCTCTTACTGAATACTGCTGACAGGTAGCAATATGGGATGGGAATGGCCTCCAGGTTCCGTGGATTGATGGGTGGTTCATCCAGGGAGCCAGCCCCTCGTAAAAGGCGGTCTGGAGTGCTGGATCTCCCCAGCTGGTCTAAATGGCCTAGGTCCAAAACTCAGCCACGGACCGGTCGCCTTGCCGAAAGTGGTACAGGCATGATTCGGTCTCCATCTCGATGTCCGGATGTTCTAAGGTGGCCCTGAGTTGGCAGATGAACTCTGGATAAGAATAAGCGATATCCGAATCTGTCCTCAGGACCGCCATGGCCCACTCAGCTGCCTGCTCAGTGAGGAGGGAGATGAGAAGAGTGATCCTACTTCTGTCTGTGGTGTATCGCGCAGACTGAAACTCAAAAATCATATTCAGTTTGGTTAGAAAAACATTGCCACTTCCCATCCCCACCACCCCACTTATCTGGTAAAGAAAACATTGGTTTGTTGGAAGTTGAAAGGGAAGGAGAAGAAAGGGAAGACTGGGTCACAACCTGTGGCACCTGGCGCTCAGCAAACAGCTCATGATAGGCCTTCTCGAGGGTCGTGAGCCTCTGAACAAGCTCAGCACGGGCCACAAAGGACTTGTGAAGAGCCTGTCTTAAGCTCACGACATCCCGGTTCAGTCCATCAATCATGGCTGCCTGCTGTGCAACAGTGTCACATAAGCCTGCGAACTCCGCTGGGCTCACGGCATTAGGCTCAGTCATTATGTCATGAAAGAGTGGGCAACCGTTATACCAGTGTAGCATGGAGGATGAACCCAATCGTGGAGTAACACGAGAGAGTAGGTAGTCCACGCACTTTAATTTGAGAACGCTCCCTAATAGAGTAGATATTCCCACTGGAATCCGCGTTCTCACACACACAAGGACTGGTATGAAACCGGAGTACTCACGGTCCTGAAGAGCTGAACTGGCAGGGTGCTGGTGTTGACTCAATGACTGAGCATTGCTACCTCCGTGACCTTGGCTTTTATAGTATGTGACATGCTTCACTTCTGAGTCCTCTTGCGCATCATATGACCCGTGTGCGTAAAAGGTTGTATGAGGCCTATGTTGTAGCACACAATCACTTCCATATCTCTTTAAGCATATTTTAGAAATTAAAAAATATTTTATAGTATATTTTGACCCACTTACATCCAGGGTATTGTGTTTTATTAGAATTTTTTTATGTATTTTTGCCCATGACGAAAGAGCATCTGATTTTGAGGCATGTTTAAAGCAGAATGTAACTCGCAAATGAAATTATAGGTCTGGCTCTAGCTTAATAAGACCTGGCAACCGGAGGTGCAAGGAGGCAAAGGTCAGTTTGTGGTACAAGCAGACAGAAAAGCTGAGGAAATTAAGGTCATCTGAGTGCATCCAAACAGGGAAGCAATTTTCACCACAACTTATCCAATACATTCTAAAGCCTTGTGGTTGTTTCTCCATTTATGAGTATACCCCAGTGGACATCCAAACAGAATGTGCGATAGCCTGAGCTCATTTGCTTTAACTGACACACTGTCAGTGTTAATAGCATTGTGAAAGCTTTTACTATATTTTTTCCACAACTTCAGCAATCAGCAATAGTAGTTGAAGCTTCTTTAAAGCAGATAAGAGAAACAGTCAAGACTACCCCCCAAGCTTTAGAAGATGACATAAGCTCCCTGATCAGGTGACCTGTGTGTCATTTCATGGCAAAATGAGAGGTGGCCTTCAGTGACAGATGGAAGCCACCGTGGGAAATTCAGAATCATTGCTTGGCCTCATTCTGAAAGATGGTCATAAAAAAAGCAGAACATGTTCGACCTCGCTGACACTGCAGCTTTGAGAACCATGAGGTGACAGGTCGGCCAAGAATTTCCCCACCACAGCCGCCTCTGGCACATACCACATTTGAGAAAGTTTTGACTGAGGCTGTGTGTGAACAAAAGTACTTTGAGAAAAATGCCACTGACAATATTGCAACATAAATTAGCTTGGTATATTTTGTGGAGTGCATCAAATTGGTCAACGTTGATCAGTCTCTCTCAGTTCAACTCATTCTCCATTGCAAATAGCACAGATACAACACTGCACTGATTGACTTCAGTGCACTAATATGTGCATCATGTCCTCAGTGTTCACACCAAGATGATGTGTGTTGCTCATTAAAACAGAGAAACTGAAGGTCCAAATGGAGTTACTCATCTTTTTCATGCAACAGTAACTACCCAAATTACAGGTCCTGTGTGGGCCCTGACCACTAAAGAATGGGTAAATGGGACCAAAAAAAAGGATGCAGCTGAAAAAAGCTAATCAATGTTAGATACAAGATTTGGGCAAGTAGTGTTTTCCTGGGTCCTCTCCTGTGGGATTAATTTCCACCGTTCCAGAATCCAACAGGGATCGTTGCACCACACCAAAATAAACTGACAAACAGTTCTTGTACTTATTTCTTTCAGAGGCAGTTTGTAACTAGATGTTTCCACTTGGTTGGTACAGCTGTTACAATTTACTGGGGCAATTCAGTCGTATATCACCTATGTAAAAAATAACTGATGTTTGTCTGTGGAGATTATAGGGCTGCGTGCTTGATGTTTACCCTGTTTAATGTTTTTTCCACTACTGTTTCTTAAACAATACTTCTATGTCCTTGTCATGTTTGGTGCGGTTAAAGAGGACGCAACTGCGGAAAACTTCAGGAACAAAGAGTTTCACAGAAATTCACAACAGACTGTGAGCTCAGAGAGGAAAAAAGAGTCCACAAACTGAAATGGTACTTTAACAGAATCACGAGGTACTTCCACTCTCAGCCAGGCAGGGGATAGACAGAAGCTCTGTGTTTCTCGGCAGCCACAAAGGGGATCACAGCCAGCAGACAGGGCAGCTTGATCTGATCAGTCACATCTCGATCAGTCACACCTGAATAATGGGCGCCGCCATCTTTAAAAAGTCCAAGTCCCACCCCTCACTGTCTCTGATTGGAGGAACACTTGCCGGGCTAAAAAGGTCTCATTATGTCATTCGTAGAGCAGCTGTCACTCAGATTACACAGAGAGAAAGAAAAAAAACCAACCCAAACTCCCCTTGCTCAGACCATGGTCTTTCCGTCACCCGAAGAGAGATTCATTTCGTGCTCACTCCACACTGAGCTTGGACTAACACATGACGCTCACTGGAGAGAGAGTGAGGGTAAGGTGATGATGACAGCATGCCAGCCTTCTGGATCGGCCAGCTTTTCTGTACAGGGGGCTTGATACCGACAACCAAGCAGAAGACAGAACTAATGAAACCTAAACAAGACTAAACTCAGACACAGACGAGGGGCAGTTGAGCCCCTTAACTGGTGCCTAGCAACCCAGATCGCAAGGAGTACGGAGCTAAGTTGGAACAGCTGGGCTGCCAGGCACCGGGCTCAGACAAAAACAACCTGCACATGACACACAGACGTGACGAGACTTAGAACTCTGGTGATGTGGGCCGCTGGGGGCGTGGGTCGCTTTACTGTCTGTAAAGGAAGTTTGAGTTTGAGAAATGTAATATATAAATGACATTTCTTCTTATTATTATTATTTACCTGTTAATGTGTGGCTGAAAGTGCCAAACTTACTAATTAGAAAGGGTGTCCACATGTTTAATTTTGTGAGGGAATACTTTAATGGAAGTCATAAATATGTCACTAATTTTGAATACAAGCAGCCAGGGAATGCTACACAAAATATATGTCAAATATATGTCAATATGCAATATTTCCTCCCTCAGCTTTTTCCTTGTAGTGATTCACCATGTAGGCTGGATGAACTAGAGGAAGGGGAGTTATGGCTAAAAGGTATACAAATCTCAATAGCCACAGTCAGACACACACTCAGACATACACAAAGAAACAAGCATATACACACACACAGTGATATACACTCTGACACATACATACAGACATATGTGTTGCGACAGGGCTGCCAGGGTTAAATTACCAAGCGCCTCGCCAACAAAACTCCATAATAGGCAATTATGAATAGATAGTAGGACCGACTACGCCACCCACTGATAAAATAATGGGCACTGGGACCCACTAAAATGAGAAATAAAGAAATGTACTCTACCCCACTCTAGGTTCATTTCAGGACGGAGCAGCAAGACAAACTTTAACTTTCTGCAAGATTTATTTTTAAGAAAATAAACAACTAAAACACTAATGGATTTAAAATCAATAATAAAATTATTGTTCAATGCTAAAAGCAAGTAAAATGCAGTCTCAGGAATGGCTGGTAAGAAGGCACATTCTCTCTCCACTCTCGTCCCCTCCAAACTCCGCCGATAACAGGCCCAGGGCTGCTTACAAGCCCATCCCAGTCCGAAGGCTCTGATCAGTACTCATCTGCCAGTTCTGTCAGGGCTATCCGGCTCCTCCACCACTCACCAGCCTAGAACAGAGGACCAGCAGTAAAACTGTCCCTCACACCACACACGGAATGCTGTGACTGGCGTGACTCACCTCACTGGGCCCCGACAAGTTCCGAGGAGCTGCAGTGATGAATAAGCCTCTCACAAGAGCAGAGTCGTCTCAGGGTTCATTCACCACACACGCTCCTTCTCCTCTGGTCAGCGTCGATACAAAGACCTGAGGGAAAGTGACACAGAACTAATGTTTAACAAGTCATTTTTACGGCGGAACAAAGAATTCACATCGGTTACATTAGCAACCTGTTAATTCACTGCTGTCAGAGCCTTAGATGCCAATAATGGACAGATATTTAACAGGTACTAAAAGAAAACAGGTGATGCTTCAGAGAGAAATAGGGCAAGTGCTGATAACCGGCAAAAAAACAGACAAAAGGAGGGATGAAAATTTAGAGTAATGGCGAACGGAAGAGCATGTTGCAGCTATTTCTGCTTTAGCAGATGACATGGTATCTCGATAACGGGTCTGCCCACTCTGCGTCACTGACTGCATTTGGTTTGCTCCCGTCCCATGTCAAGTCCAGTTAAGCTGGAAAGTTCCTCAACCCTCTGTGAGAGCGAGGGTTCCCTCAGGTCTCTTGCGTCCCACACTTTGAGAATCACCGCTCCAAATGAACAAAGCGCTGAGCTGAATGGGGTCTGGTGAGGCCCTGAATAAGGAAGTGACGTTGTGACGTTGAGTTTTTCTCTCCAACATGCAAAGCAATGCTATTTAGTATTCAAAATATTTTGAAATAAATTAAGGATTGCATCAGCACTTTGCACATTGAATTGCCAATTGATTTTCAATTACAGATTGAATATTCAATTGCCAATTGCAAAATGAATAGCCATTTGAATGTTTGTGCTTATAATCTCCCATAAAGCACAGGTTTGAGCTATTTAGTCTGTGAACAGTGATTGGCTCTGTCCCCTGCCATTTCCATGACAACGCCATGCTTTTCTTACCGTGAGCACACCATACTCTCTCTCTCTGCCTTCCTCTCTCTCTCAGCCTCATGTAGTTTAATGTGTTTACCAGGAACCTCCGGTTAGTCATGCCTTCGTTTTTTGCTTCTTCGTATACATCTTTCTTCTTCACCATCACAAAGTCACACTCATGCTCAGCAACTGGTTACCTACACCTCCATTATAATTATAACAGGCAGAAATACATAATAAAAATGACATCGGCCCATAGATGCACTGTAGAGCATATAACACTGATGCAAACACAGGACAGTAAACTTAGCTGTTAGAATGCTTTACAAGCACTGACTCACACAGAGAGATGCCAGTGTGGCATCTCTATGGCATCTGCATTGTACAGCTACTGAAACTTGCAATGACAGTGTGACATAATCAATGTTGGAGATTTTATGGAAGTTTAACAGCTCTCTTAACAGGAATATGAATACAAAAAATATTAGTTGCTTGTTATATTTGTTGGAGTGCCATTTTTACCAATTCAATGAGCCAACTTAACAATTTTGGAGTGCTTTATATCAAGGTCTTTATATCAAAGTTCAGAGCTTTGTGGGACCAAAAGAACAATTTTAAGCCTCTCTTTCAAGC
>JBBIGA010090123.1:0-11315 GCA_037576975.1 Alestes dentex | reverse complement strand
ACCCCCCTGTTCAGAACAGGACCGTGACCCACCTGTTCAGAACAGGACTGTGATCTAAACCCCCCTGTTCAGAACAGGACCGTGATCTAAACCCCCCGTTCAGAACAGGTCTGTAACCCGACCCCCCTTTTCAGAACAGGACTGAGATCTAAACCCCCGTGTTCAGAACAGGACCGTGACCGACATAGTTATACAAGTACAACACACAGTGAAATGTATCCTGAATGTACGGTTTGTCATCTGAGGTGAAGCTTGGGTGATCACACTGGCTTCCACTTTCATATTCTTACTAAAAGCACTGTTTCCCATTTTCCCAAATTTCTTCTGAACTCAAAACAGAAAGCACGTTTTAAGGCTGCAATTGCTTAAAATGTGAAAGTCTTTTTCATTAACAATCCTTTCATTCATTCAGGAAACACCTGAAATTCATTCAGTTTTAAACACGTCTGACAGTGATGTGATTCTCATTAGTAATGACTATCACTGGTGTTTAAAACACTGTGGAAAGTCCCTCCAACTGTAGTTTGCATGATAATGTATTTCCTGCTTTCAAAGTGTTTGTGATGCACAAAGTCTCCATTGTAGTCGTGTGGTTTTAAGAAGTGGGAAAGAGAATAATGGCTAATGGTCTTCCTTAATCCTTTTAAACACAGTTCATCAATAGCTTCTACACATTTGTGTGTGTGTGTGTGTGTAAGGGCACAAAGGCCCTTACACATTTCAGACAATGATCCTCAGTCTCATCCTGCGCTAGACTTACGTCTACATTATTATTGTCCTCTGGTAATCTGGCAGGGAAACTGATTCTGAATTGGAAAATTGTCATATAATGACAACAAACAGGGGTAGAAAACTACAAAATAGACAAACAGTTTGTTGATTTCATTTAATTTACAGACCAAGACAAAAAAACAATTGGCAAAAAAAGAGCTTTCAATGTGGCAGCAGGAAGAAGCACAAAGTGTAAAGCCATATATGCATATATATATATATATAGATAGATAGATAGATATATGCGGCTCCGTAAAAGCTGTTCAGTTCAATACTTGTATTTCTCTCTCTCCCTCTCTCTCTCTCTATATATATTTGGGTACTCCCAAATCTCACTGGTTTGACAGAATTTGTGATTTTAAATTGTTTCCATGTTTTCATTTATCAGTGTTCTCCCACTACTAAACCCAGCATAAACAATATGTTAAAACCTGTTATGTAATTATAACTTGTTTCTGTTGTTCTGTAACTCTGTACAGTGATTACAGTATAATAAAGTAGGAAGCCAAGTATACAAACATTTTGCTTGCTGGCAGTAGCCTTAGTTACCTTATAATTTTTAAATACAGATTTTGTCACATAGCGCCCGGTAGTGGAGTCAGTAATGCAAATACCCTGCTCACACAGACCTCCACCAGAATTCTTGGAGGACTTCAGTGGACCGAGAGCTCAGGCAGTCATCTGGAATTTCTACAATCACAGTTCCATTCATACTAGTGTTATATTTTGTTCCTACTGACCGCCAGAGTGTGCCAACAAAGTAATGCGACATTGGACTCACAAGGGATGAAGCTGAGGTGGCCCCAGCTTGCTGTGTGACAGGAGGCGAATCTGACGCTCCAGAATGAGGAGGATGCTGTACAGAGGAGATATCCCAGTGTGACGACATGCCCACCCCAGTGGCAGCTCTAGTCTAGGCCACTGAACTTACCTTCACCACCCATGTGAAAGCGTTCATTTCTGACCAAACAGCCAGCAAATATATCAGCATTCTGGTCTATTCTGGCCCAGAGACTGTGAGTGTCCTGTCCATCAGTAATACAGTCTACATCAGTTAAGTACATCCATTTATGTACTGATGCCGGACTGACTTAAAACATTTGAAAGTATGGCAAGAAAAAATACTCAATGTAAAATTTACATTAAGAGTTTGGTCTCAAGAGATGACGTTTAATGAATCATCTCAAATATGTAACCATAGTGATACCTATTTCAAGCTTCACACAACTTGCATGTTTTCGTTTCTGATACTTTCTATGATTAAAAAAAGGGCAAACTATATAAATCAAGTAAAATAACTTGACAAATAAATTCAAACAGCCAACTAAAACAGCCAACTAAAAGAAAACCCTGATGGCGGTAAATAAAATGATCGTTTTAATTCTTCACACCCCTACCGACTGCATGACTTTTAAAAGCTGTGTTTGAAGGAGTGGCTACAATTGCAGTTTCTATAGAAACATACAGTGTGTGAGCAGCTGGGGTTCAGCTGGGTATTGATGCTTTGTTGCCACCTGTTGGATATTTTTTGAACTGTCATGATGAAAAATGAACCAAAATGATGTTTAATTTTAAAAATGTGACTGGAGTCTAACACTGCTAGCAAACTAAGAGTGCCATTATTCAACTAAGCCTCATTAACAAGTGTGTGCCGACATAACGAAGACCTGGATGAGATTTGAGCAGGTTGAGAATTTGAGGAAGTGTTCCTCAACACCCAATTTGGGTGACTGTTGACTTCTAGTATTTTAGTAGTGTGAACCTTACAGCTACAGTTAAAAAACAAAGAAATAAACCACTTCATTTTTATCTGGAAAGTGGAAAAAAAAATTGTTGAAAAAAAATGTTGCATCCAAATGTATCAAAAGTGCACAAGTGCTTGTTAAGAACATGTGTGTGGATGTGTATCACATGTTCATGTTTTTCCTTAATATTTCAGAAACACTGTGTTATAACATGTTGAACTATGGAATATACACTCAGCCCAGTACCACTCCACTGCAGTCTTCGGGAAAGTGTGTTTGAACATGCACACGACCACTAATGTGACTAGTAAAGCAGTGGTTCATAGTGGAATAAGGCATAGTGGAATAAAAGGACGAGAAGAATACAAACACAGCTGTTCTAGCCTGCCATGTGGGAGCACCTACAGCACCTGACAGATCTGATGGGGAAACCCAGAGCCATGTTGACTTACCTTGAGCAAAAGGGAAGACCGTAGTACCTGCAGGAATTGCACGTGCTCTAGGAGTGCACTAAATAAAGTGGTCCCTTATAGTCACACGTGAACACACCAAAGCACACAGTGTGAAGTTCTTTCAGGGTTTGGGCATGGTAGTGGTGACATAAACAACAACAACAACAACAACAACAATAATAACAATAATAATGATAATGATAATAAACTTTATTTGTATAGTACCTTTCCAACATGAAATGCAGCTCAAAGTGCTTCACAACAGAGTATAAGGGCTTAAAATAATACATTGACTGCTTAGAGTAGCATGCTGTACAGGCCAGTCTCTCTCTCTACCAGTCGGTCTCTAATTTATAACAACTAAGTGAAAGATATGACAGCAACAGCTTAGAAAAAAAATGAATAATTCAGATCACCCCCGTCTCAGTACTTTGTGGAACCACCTGCTGCTTTAATTAATTTTCAGTAGGGTCTAGGTCTGGCAGAGGACAGCAGATTTTCCTCAACAATTTGATGGAATTTTGCCCCATCCATTTTTCCTTCTATCATGACAAGTTCCCTCATCTCTACTGCAGACGAGCTGTTCTGGCTTTCTACCAGATGGGATTCTGGTCTCATCTGACCATCACACCTTTTTACTTGGCCTCACAATCCTCAAGGTGCATTTTGCAGATTGGGGTGAGCAAGAATCGCACAGTGACTGTCACCCTCTCTCTCTCTCTTCTCTCTTTTGTCCTTTCTCTCTCTCTCTTTAGGTGCCCTGGCTGGAGACGTGAGAAGCAAGTGAGGCTGTGGAGGAAGCCTGGCCACCACTGAACCAGCGCCAAGTGGTGAAGTGGCCATCGTTCTCTCTCCCATCCTGCATATAGGTCCCCCGGCTGGAGGGGCTAAGTGCTTCTTGGTTGTTCTCTTCTTCCAGTGTACCACCGCGTTGAGGTGACATGATTGGGCCGGGTGCGTCCACAACTCCCGCAGGAACTTAGGACCAAGATCCAGAGCAAGTAGGGCAGGAAGGCAGAACAACTGAGTCAGTGAACAAGAGACAGTTCTTTTGAGATTTTTTGTTTCAGGGTTCTTTTGTTATAATTTGGGACTAATAGTAGGCTTAATGTTTTGGCTTGGCAATAGGTGGCAGTAGTCTGTTTCGAGAGGGGTTTATTTGGAGCATCATCTCCTTGTGAATAGATGTACCCTCTCCTGCTGTGCGTCTCTGGAGTAGAGTAGCATGTGGGAGACTTACCTGCTGTGCCGTATCTAGTATGCTGGGAACTTCACTTACCTGCTGTGCCGTATCTAGTATGCTGGGAACTTCACTTACCTGCTGTGCCGTATCTAGTATGCTGGGAACTTCACTTACCTGCTGTGCTGTATCCAGACTGTGAGAACTGCACCCTGTGGGAATGTGCTAAAGTGCTGTGATTTGGGAACTTACCTAGGTGTTTGCCTCTGTGTGTGTGTGTGGGGGGGGGGGGAGGGGGCTATTACCAATGATGATGTAACATTGTGTACCAAAATAAACCTTGTAAGAATTGTACGTTTGTGTCTGTGTGAATAGAAAAATTATTGTTGAAAGTGGTCAGTTTCTCTGGATTCACTATACCAGAGAAGATAGAGAATAAGACAGCCCTCAGTGTGGAGGGGTGGAGACAAGGAGGACCTTTCTCCTACAGCCATCAGCTCCAGAACCCACAGGTGTTTACAGGTTGGGGAGCAAATTTTGCTTTAGGACTATCAAGGGGGCCAGTGGAGAAAGGATGATCATGGAAAGATGGATGCGGTGTTCCTCCACATCCCTGTGAGGATGGTGGAACTGATCAATGAGCGCTATCGGCTGATCCCACCAAGCCTCTGCTGGGAGATGAAGGGACTCCTTAAATTCATGCTGGAGGGCGGCATGGTCTGGAAGAGCTCCAGTCCTTGGGACGCTCCTGTGGCCCTGGTGTGGAGAAGCGATGAATTGAGTGAAGCACAAGAATGTGAACTCCTTGCCCAGGATCAAAGAATCATTAATGCGGCATGTCACTTCTTGGGGTTCATGGGCTACTACCCTTGCTTTGTGTTGGTGGCTGCACTGCATGGCCTGTTGAGAGGGACAGGGGCAACATCTAAGCAGAAGGTTTAGTGGACTGACAATTGTGAGGTGTTGTTCATGGACTGGGCTTATTTGAGGCATCATCTCCTCCTGCTGTGCTTCTCCCCTATGGGTGGTGCACAGTAGTGTGTGGGACATTGCCCCACTCACCAACAGTGTTGTATCTAGTAAGCTTGAACGTCACTTAACTATTGTGCTGTATGGAGACTGTCCCTGTATGAATCCAGACAATACAGACAATCCCTGTATTAACTGAGAGTTTGCGCCTGTGTGTGTTCACTAATCTTTGTTGTGACTGGAGGGAAAAGTATTCGGGGAACAGAAAAAAATAACTGGTAAAACTTTACCAATGGCCACAGCTGCTCTTATTTTACAACACTAGTAGTACCAAACACTTTCTACTTCTTAATTATAGACTTTATGGTGCTTTGGGGATATTGATTTTGAAGTATGTGTTATCCATCTCCTGACTTGCTCCTAAACTGGGAAAATTGTTTTTGTGCGTGTGTGTGTGTGTGTGTGTGTGTGTGTGTGTATAGTTCAGGGATCAAGGTTACTTTATTATCAGTGTGCTGAAATGTTTCTTTATGGACCACAGTGCAATACACAGTGATATTCAACAGAGTGCAAGCTACGACAAAGACGATAGACAAAAGACAACACAATAAAAAGACAGTTGTAACAGTAGTGTATGTAACAAGATAGTGTGGATGTTATGGAAAGCATCCAGAATGATTAGTAAGATTATTACACAGAAGGCAGTTAGCAGCTTTGAACAAAGTGCAAGGACTGACAGAAACAGTATAATAAATTGACAATATAGCAATGTGACAGTAATGTGAAAAGGATTCGTGAATCGAAGACAATATAGTAAGTAGACAATTCAGAAGCGTAACATAAGTGGGAAGTGTATGTAAACCTTCCAGAATGAAAAGGCTTCCTGAAAGACGAAGAGCACATAGGGGAGGAGTAGGTCCCAGTTGCGGTCTTCTTTGTTGATTATCTTTGCAATCTTAACATTCTTTTTAGTGTCTGATTGAACCGCTCCACCAAGCTGTCAGTCAGAAGATGGTACATGATGCTATCCGCTGTCTCACTTGCTGCAGCTGGCCTTGACCTTGGACATAAACGGTGTTCCCTGGTCCGACAGGATGTCTTTGGGGATCCCAACATGGCTGAAGAGGAGGAGCAGTTTCTGCACAATGGCATGTGAAGTGGCTGTACTGAGGGGGTGACCTCTAGGTACCCGGTGGCATAGTCACCTACCACCAAGATATATTCGTGCCCCGGGCATACTTTGGCAGCGGCCCAACCAGGTCCATTCCAATCCTCTCAAAGGGCACCTCTATTATGGGTAGGGGAATCAATGGCGCGGGGGGCCAGTGAGGTCTGCTGGCACTGAATACACTGCTGACAAAAGTTTTTAACGTCTGCCAGCATCCCAGGCCAGTGAAAATGGTCCCACAGCTTTTCTAAAGTATTTTGATTACCCAGAAGCCCTCCGAGAGGATGTCTGTGAGCCAGGTGCATGGCCATGTCGACCTGGGAATAGGGTAGGAATGGGGCTGGCTGTCCTCGTCATTCAAAATGGCAATAAAGAAGACCATTCCGGATTATAAAATATGTTGAGGGCATCCAGGAGTCATGCTGTTGGTCCATCCTGTTGACGAAGTGCATCTGTCCCCAGCAGTATTTCAACCTCTCATGCTGTCTTTGTTCCTGGACGAAGTTGCCTTCACGTGCCACCTGTATGGAGAAAACAGAAGAGAGATCAGTTTGGGGTTGGACTTCACCTTCAGCCGCTTCCTTCTCCTCCTGTGTGAGGAGAGATGTTTGGGATGTCGGTGCAGGCGCCGGACTTTTCTCTGTCCAACCACTGAATGAGCAAATCCAGGCCAATCACACTCCACCAAGAGAGGCACAGGGAGCTCAGGGAACAGACATCCATGGGTCATTCTTCTCCTTTCCCTCAGTATTCAACTGATACATCATGCATGTCCCCAAGGACATTAGCTTGCGATGAGGGTCATAGATCCATTTATGGAACCTGGCAGCGAACCCTGTGGTGTGGTGAGAAGCTGCAGTGGGCCAGAATCTCTT
Organism: Alestes dentex; assembly: GCA_037576975.1. Lineage (NCBI taxonomy): Eukaryota > Metazoa > Chordata > Actinopteri > Characiformes > Alestidae > Alestes > Alestes dentex. Next base: position 4,155 of record JBBIGA010090123.1, on the reverse strand, counting down.
TACTCTGAATGGCACAGTTGGCAGCGTCCTTCTTGGAGAGGGCGTAACACGCCTGTTGTGCCTCCCCAGTGAGGAAGGGAGCCAAGATGTTTGCCCACACTGAGTATGGCTTTCTCTCGTGGCAGTCCTCCCAAATGTCCCCACATCAGCTTCTATGTCATGTTGGGCTGTCAGCTTGGCTAGGAGTCGTGGACCATCTCTGGCGGGGTCAGGCTGAGAGCGCTTGTGTGAGAGTGGCAGCATGCTGAGTGATTTCTTGGGCCTGTTGCACACTGATGCTGAGTGATTTCTTGGGCCTGTTCTTGGGCCTGTTGTCGTGGATGGGGGTGGGGTCTATGTCTGTTGTTGCCTAGAATCTCCACCACCTAGCACTCAGGGCAGGACACAGACACAGAGACACAAAGGCTTGGTGAGGACTGAACTGGATACTTTATTTACAAAACATGCAAAGAGGCTGTGGAAGATTGTGTGCAGTGTTAGGCTGAGGGATTCTTCTTGGTGCGTGGAAGTGAGGGAGTGAGCGATCATCCAGTTGCTGAAGACAAAGTCTCACATTTACGCCGTTGGGAGCACCTTTTACACACCTCCAGCTCTTCATTGACGGTAACTGATGAGAGGATGTGCCGGTGCATGGTGTTAGTGGTGCCCGTGGCTGTCCAAAACAGTGGTACTGAAGGTAAAAGTGGCTGGAAAAGTGGAGCATGCAGGGCTGACAGGCTACCATCACTCACCTACTAAATAATAATAATAATAATCATTAATATTAAACCAGAATGCATAAGAATGCATAAGATCAAGTAAACACAGCATTTTAAAAGAAGTGCTAAAGAATTTCTCGTCTGTTTCAGGAAAGTCAAGCCTAGTTAGAGACTAAAGTGGACCAAATAAACAAGGTCTTTTTGGTCTGTTTTTGATAATGACTTGAATGTTACGCACTGACAGTGTTGGGCGGCTGTCCTTAGCTTAACAAAATAAGCTAAATGTAGCAGCTACCTTTACAGCTGATGGGTATTAGTTAGCTCTGTTTAAAGCGCCCTCATGGCAATTGTCCAGGCACAGTAATAGCTAAATAATAAAAAATGTTTTAATAAAGTGCTTTGGCTGGAGCTATAGGGGAGCTACACTTACATGGGCACCAGCCTGTGGAGCCATGATAGTAGCCCAACCCGGTAGTCGTTGCCTGAGCAGGGAGCAGGGCTCTCAAGTCTCACGCACTGAGCGTGAGACACACGCATTTCAGCAAGTTCACACTCTCACACGCCACACATGGCTTTTCTCACGCTTAGGAATTATTAACTTTACCACACAGAAATTCCTACAGTGTGTTTTACAAACGAATCAAAGGCAGACTACGCTCGGCTCTAAGAGCTCTAAGAGCCGATTCTTTGTAGTGAATCAGAAGAGCCGATTCCCATTGAGTTTGGTTCTGTTTCTTTTCTGTGGATTTGTTTGCAGTGTTAAATGGGAGCCCCCAGTATCAATTATTAAGGCATCAAAATCTGCCACAAACACAACACACAACATCACTCATAAACACACACACACAGGGACAGAATAACCACCACTGTTCAAAGGGCCAATTTGAGGCTTCATGTGTTTTTCCTTTTTTCTTTTTTTTTTTTTTATTATTTTTTCACTACGTTGAAATTATTTAATACAGCTTGAATATTGTGAAGAGACAATGGTCACTACAGTGTTTTTCTTTGTTATAGGATAAATAAAACCATGCATTTGATATAGTGGAATTTGTTCTTTTTTTTGATGGGTTGATGGGACACTTTGAGGGAGGGAGGGACTGACCCCCCCCCCCAAAAAAAAAAAAAAAAAAGAAAGAGGGCATTTGTATCATTGGTTGTATCATCATAGCATGACCCTGTTGTTATTACCATTGGGACCATTCACTTCTCTTAAAGTAAATCATAAAATGTTGGCCCATGTCTGATGGTTCAGAACTGGGCCAGATGTACCAGTATAAATCCAGCTTGCCAGAGCTCTGACAACTGTTTTGCCATTTTATCTCTTTTTGTATTCGGGGACGAAGCACATTAGTAATTGCATTTATGCTATTACTTTGGGTGCAGTCCTAATAGTATATACACAGATGCTATTCTATGGGATTAGACCCATGTTATTTCATTGCATAATGTGTTTGACATCAGAGCTGCCACACACATGCTCAATCAGAAACGCAGCCTGCCTGGACTGACAGACTCAACACAAAGCCTCCTGGGAATTCCAGGGGACTGCTTACAACCACGATACCAGTAATAGTACCTAATAAATAATAACATTCTCTAAACTGTACGTGCCTACTGTAGTATTAACATCACTTTTCAATGGAAGTAAGGGGTCTGCGCAAACCCCCTAGCCCCAGACCATTATTCCTCAGACCTGCAGGTGTCGATTAGGTACTAGATGTTAATATTTCTTAATTGCTCTCCTAAAGCATGCTGCCTGGACTATGGGCTGGTTAAGTGAGGGGTGGCATGCTTTCGGTTAGCATGTAGGCACACTCTTTGCTCTATGTTTTACTGATAGGTTTATGACACCTCCAGAGGGTTCACCACTGAATCCTGGCATCCCCGACTTACACCTATGTTCCATTCACTCAATTGAGGGCCCAGGTGCTGTCCTTTATGTTCATCCAGAGCCTAAACTACATTTTCGACAGCTTTGGAGAGACCTGTGACTTTCTGGTAGGCTGCAAGACCTGCAAGATCATGGTAGGTAGACATACCAACACTGTTTCAAGACACTGTAGTGCCTGTTTATGCCGTCCGGTAGTCTATATCAGCCTTGGGGTGAAGATGGTCTTGTAGCCTACCAGAGAGTCTTTCAGTGTTGCTGGAGTTGGGCAGTAGGAACTACTGTAACTACACTGCTGGCCATAGACGTCCAATCTGTCTAACAGTGATTATGTTTGTATATGAAGGCCTTCTATTGTTAGTTATCTCCATACTCTCACTATCTCACTCTCTCTCTCTTTCTCTCTCTCTCTCCCCCCCTCTCCGGATTGACCAGAAGAGGATGGGCTCCCGTTTTGAGTCTCCACCAAAAGTTTCTTCCTCACTAGGGGCTTGGACCTGGACTCTGCAAAGTTCCTTCTTGACAAAAATAGTTGTAAAAATCGCTATAGAAATAAATTTGAATTGATTTGAATTGGGTAATGGAAAGTCAGAGAGTGCCATCTGGTGACAATTCAGCATCACTACACCAGCGTGCATGACGTCCTCCTAGTGTGATTAGTTTTAGTTTATACAGCTGCGGGAACTACTGAATGTCATGAGGATGGATTTTAGGAGATTGCCAGAGAACGTTAAGAAGATGATTAGGTGTGTTGCATTTGTCGCAACATGTCTGAGGTTAATTGTGGCATTTGTGGATCTGCTGGTTGGTTCTGCTGGCCCGGTTCTGCTGGCCGGTTCTGCTGGCCGGTTCACCTGCCAGAGGAGGAGACTGGGTCTGAAGAAGGACCGGGTCAGTACCGGTCAGTGAGAGACGCGGCTCGGGGCTGCTTTCACAGCTTTCAAAAACCGAGTTGCCCAGGTTGCACTGACCAGGACCAGAACCAGAACTTGTGCACTCAGAGCCACGTGTCTGCCGCCTTGTTTTCTCTTGTGCTGCACATGAACATCACAGACGTAAGATTAGACGACATTGTTCACTTTGTTGTGACCAGGAGCAAGTCTGTCATTTGAAGGATGGATATACAGGGGTCCTCAAGTTACCACGGAGATCCGTTCCTACGGCAGTGATGTTACCCGAATTTTGGTGTAAGTCGTTATTAACTCCCCAGCCTGAGTTAATAACCGATCCTAACACAGCTGAAAAATCTGTAAACACAACTAAGAACAAATGATAAAAAATTAGTGTAAAAACTTGTTCAGAAGCCACGATAAAGTCGTCAAACAACACAAACAGAACACTTGCGATTAGATAAGCGTCCTCCCTCACTCATACACCGCCTTACTGCGTATTCTGCGTATTCTTCCACCGAGCGCCACTAAACTAGTTCGCGTAAACTCGAAACGTCGTAAACTCAAATTATGACCCTCATAATTTGAGGACCCCGTACTGCTTTTCTGTGTGTGTGTGTGTGTGTGTGTGTGTGTGTGTGTGTGTGTGTGTGTGTGTGTGTGTGTGTGTGTGTTTTTT
>JBBIGA010090102.1:0-11316 GCA_037576975.1 Alestes dentex | reverse complement strand
CGATTAAGTGTAGTGGATTCTTTCGCGAAAGATTCAAGATTCAACAGCGATGGGTGAACTAATTATTTATGTTAAATGTGGGGGGATCCAAACAAATAATTATGAAATGTGAGGGGAACACGTCCCCCTCTGATTGAATGGTGACGACGCCCATGTTCCATTATTAAAGTGTATTTCAGTTTATGCATAAATCAGAGTGAAGTGATGTCACCAAAAGCCACAAGTTGCTGTGTATCAAAGTTTAACAATAAGTAGACTGACCATTTCATGCAAGTTTCACTCTTTTATCTTGAACAGATCTTGAGTTAGACTGGTTTGGAGTGTACAGGCCATGGACAAAATATAGCAATAAAGGCAATCTGTAGCGCCCCCCAATGGCCGATGTCAATGAAAATTTGCACACATCCTCGTGGTCCCACGTAAATCTGTACCAAATTTGGTGTACATCAGACCCAGCGTTAGCAGTTTGGGCCCATTAGGGTCAATTACGTCACATCAACATGAATGTACTCGCAGGTCTTGGCCATGCTATGCAGAAAAGTCCAAATGTTTTTAATAATTATTTGATTTGGGTCTCTTAGGATTCATGTAAGACAAGAATTGTGAAGATACGTCAAAAAACCTAGGACAAGTTCGTAAAAGTACAATTTTCTATTAATGCAAATTATGCGCAAAGAAAGAAAGTTATGAAAAAAATGTCCAAGGTTTTAAAGTTGACATCCATCAGGGGTGTGTGCAAGTCAGTTGTTTTATTTCTATGTCTCATATGTCATGATTTGTGTTCAAAAAACCATCACCATGTTTGAACATGTGCTATAGCGCCCCCCAATGGGCAAAGTGGAACAAATTTGAACTCGTTTGTCAACAAATGTACCAAATTTGAGAATCGTTGGCCTGGGATAACCATGATTTTTGCCACATAGTAATTTTTGGCGCCGCTTTGGCAGATATCGTTTCATGATACAGTTGCATGATGTCACTTACATTCCACAATGTGCTAGAGCAATGTCTTCAGGCATAGAGCACAAAATTTTAAGCTCATTGGCCAAACAGCTGGAGAGATAGAGGCAATTTTGTGCAATAAGCGCGTTGTGACTTGTCATAGCGCCACCCAGTGGTAAAATTGGACAAAAATTAATGTACTGCTGTTGAGTGATGCCTTGCATGTGCTTACAAAGTTTGGTAAGCATTGACCCAAGGGTTTATGAGTAATTGCAGTTTAAGTCATTGTACGCAAAAGTTGACAAGCTTAATTTGCATATGGCGGCCATGCTGTTTGCAAATTTGCACATTTTTGATCATTATTTACAATGAGTGTCTTGTGATTCCAACGAGACCACATATGTGCAGATTGGTGGGAAAACCAGGGACTAGTTCGCAAAAGCTGGTTTTGAATATTATGCAAATTAGCAAAAAATCTTATCAGGTGGAAATGATTTGGCGGGGCCTCATTTGATTCGTCTGATCCCAAGGAATAATATGCAAAAAGAATTTTGAAAATCGGACATACGGTTCAAATTTGCTGAGGCTCAACGCAAAAGTGCTTGTTATAGTGGCACCTATGGGCACAATGGCGTGGCTCTTGGTGCCTGAGTAGCGATTGGCGTACCACATGTACCTACCAAATTGCAAGGCTGTGCGCCTTACAGTTTTTGCTCCCCGACGTGTTTTGAGGCAGAAAAATAATAACTAAAAAAAATAAAAAATTCAGCCTAGATACAATAGCGATCCTGCGCACTGTGTGCTTGGACCCCTAATTATGGAATGTTGGGGTGCAAAGAGCAGGATTTAATAGTTGTGATAATGAGATTCTTAAAAGTCTTAAAATAAAAATACTACAGTTTAATGTGTAATTCCTTATTTTATACAGTAATTATACAGGGACACTTAATTGTTCTACCCAGGAAAAAGAGCAGGACAGTCAAAAAAATTAAAACAAATAATATACCAATAGCGCCTCTACAAGCAGTCATACTGGCAGTAATGCAGAATGACCACATAAAAGCCAAAAGAGCCACATAAAAGCCAAAAGTTTTAACACAGATTAATGAAAAGGTTTTGGAGTATTTATCTACTCTTGCAGTGTCAGCCAAATAGCATGATACTACTTCTTTTTGTTTTTGGTTTAGGACCAAATTATCTTCCAGTGAGAAGACAATACAAAAGAAATAAATCTAGATTCAAAATGATAATGTTGCATATTGTAGATAACTTGGAGGCTCAAGATCAGGCACTCCAAGCATGGCTATGCATACTGGCCCACTGTTTGCTGGGATGCGTAGATCTGGCACTCAGTGATGAGTAACATGCATAGTAATAACAGATGAGCTGGCATGTGAAATTATTTGGAATATCTGAGTAACTACTGCTGGGAGAGAAACCAGTAAGTATGTTAATGTTTGCAAGTAACTGAATATGCGAGTCAAGATGGCGGCACCCATGCAGGCTGCTGCTTATAGAGCTCTTGAGAGGCCACGGTGTTAAATGTTAGTTTTGGTTTGGCTTTGTCCACCACTTTAAAAATAGAATACAATTCGAATGCCAATACAATGCCGGTGTACATTTACGAGAGGCATACTCAGCATGGACTTCGCAAAAAATGTACAAAACTCTTCAGTGAGCTGCTGACAGAGACGATCCGCAGCCACCCAAGTACAGCTTGGGCTGGCGGTCACCGTGTACCTCTGCCTAGTGCTAATGCTAACCAGGCGCTAGCTGAACCATAAGCAAGCTGCAAACAGTACACCCTGACTCATTTTTAATGATAGCTGGGACTTCAACCATGTAAATCTGAAGTCAGTGTTCCCCAAGGTCTTCCAGCATGCGAACTTTGCTACAAGAGGGAAAAACTGCTTGGACAATTTGGTACATTTTTAGGGAAGCTTCAATGAATGGTAACTTCATTAACCTGGAGGAGTACACAGACCCTGTCACTAGCTACATCTCAAAGTGCATAGAGGATGTTGCCATCTCCAAGAGCGGCACCATGAGAGCCAACCAAAACCCCAGGATGACGAGCGAGTATGTGACAGGGCATTCAGGCAATCACAGACTACAAGCCTCACCCGCACAGCAGTGATGGTGATGCCTCCCTCCCAGACAAGCTGAATGACTTCTTCACATGATTTGATGCAAAAAACAACATACCTGGGGTCTCATTTATAACCATTGGGTATGCACAAAATGGGACCTAAAAGATGCATACGCCTCTTCCTACACATATGTTGTGATCTATAGAAAAAACTTGACGGCAGAATGTGCGCATATGTACGCAAACTCTGCATATGTAAGCAGCAATGATGAGTCAGCTTACAGAGAGGAGGTGAAACAGCTGTTAGTGTGGTGCAGAGACAATAATCTCTCTTTCAATGTCAGTAAGACTAATGAGACGATTTCCGAAAGCCATTTCATATCCACACCCCACTTAACATCAGTGGCTCTGCTGTGGAGATTGTTAGGAGCACTGAGCTCCTCGATATGCACATAACTGAGGACCTTACATGGACAAGAACACAACCTCCCAAACAAAGAAAACCTAGCAGAGACTATACTTCCTGAGACGGCTGAAACAAGCAAGCCTTCCACCTCCCCTCCTCACCACATTCTTCAGATGGACCATTGAAAGTGTTCTGACTAGCTGCATCGCCACCTGGTATGTAACTGCAACATGTCTGACCGCAAGCGTCTGCAGAGGGTGATTTGGACAGCAGAGAACATTACTGGGGTGCCTCTACCCTCACTAGAAGATAAATTCTACACATGGACTCTTCGTAAGGCCTGCAGCATTGTGCAGGACCCCTCCAACCCCTCACACAGATTATTCACACTCCTGCTGTCAAAGAGGAGATACTGCAGCATCAGAACCAGATCCGCTACACTGCGGGACAGTTTCTACCCCCAGGCTGTCAGGCTCCTCAACACCATGCTGCCCCCTAGGACCATCCTCACTTCCTCTTTCCCCTCAACACTGTTTACACTGAACTTATACTCATGCACAACCTCTTTATCAAAAATACATAGACTGAAAGTCACATGCAAACCTTAAGAATCCACTCCTAAGCTGACTTTTATATTTGGTTATACTGTTTGGACAATTCTTTAGAATGCACGAACCTTTAAGAATGCATATTTAAGCTGCTATTTTCACTTGTTTTATACTGTTATACTGTTTATACTGGTCTATACCATTTATGCTGGCTATCCTGTCTATTCTGGTTATACTATTTACACAATCCTCTAATACACTCCACAGTTTTTCAATCATTGCACATTTTAGTTTACTTATATTTCTATGCAATGCACAGAGCTGTCCACACACTCAGGACAGGTTAAATCTCACTCTTATTTTATCTTATTTTATGCTTCTTTATTTGCACTGTTTTGTATGTTGCAAACTCCGTTTCACCAAGAACCGCCTGCCGAGCAGTCCCCCGTCACGAGGCAGTCAAACAAACCTCATCCATTGTTCTACCTAAACTGGCTCTCCTTGAGAAGTGGAATGGGACGGATGGGAAGTGCGAGGTTTTTCTGACTAACCTCTCTTTCGTATTTCAGCCCAACAGATACCCATCAGACCGGAGCAGGATCACACTTCTCACCTCCCTTCTCACTGGGCAGGCAGCAGAGTGGGCTACGGCCTTCTTAAGATCCGGTAGCGAAGTGGCTTTTTCCTATCTGGAATTCACACGACAACTCAAGGCAGCCTTCCAACATCCTGAGGGCAAAGTGGGGGTCAATTCAAAACTTTATCATCTGCAACAGGGCGATCGCCCTGTCAGTAAATACACTGCTGAGTTCCGGACACTCATGGTCCAGTCAAAATGGGCGATGCGGCGCTTGGCACTGCCTTCTATGAGGGTCTCTCATCGCGTCTTAAAAATTAATTGGCCCGACGTGAGCTTCCAGAGGCATTAGAGGGCATGATTCAACTTAGCCTACGAGTGGATCTTCACCTCAGCTCACTCCCCAGCGTGGCTCCCCGGACTCGGTTCTTCAAATCCTCTCCGATTCCCAGTGCTTCAACTTCATCTACTTCAACCCCCAGACCTCCACTTGCCTCAGAGGCCCACTCTACCGGAGCCGGGGAACCCATGCAGTTAGGGCACACCATCCTGTCAGCGGCAGAGAAGTGACATCGTTATCACGAATGCCTCTGCGTCTATTGCACCTCCCCTGATCACCACCGAGCCATCTGCCCTCTCCGCCCGGGAAATGGTCAGACCAGGTGAATAGGGGGAGGAACTCACTAGCTGCCACCTCCTGCATACCCACCGTTTCTCGCCTCATAATACAGGTAAGTCTCCTTCTGGGCCACCAACAGATCATGACCACTGCTTTCGTTGACTCTGAACTTTAGCGATCAGGCTTATGCTGCCCAGTTGGGGATTAACCTTGAGATTAACATCACCGCCATTGACGGTTGGCCCCTGTCCAACAGTCCCATCACTCGACGCACTCAAAACCTCACCATGAGCATCAACGAACACATGAAAGAACTCCAGTTCTTTGTCACTCACCTCTCATCACCTCCTCTCATCTTAGGACACCCCTGGCTCATCAAGCACAACCCTATAATTTCCTAGACCCATCACAAGATTCTTCAGTGGGGGCCAACCTGTCAGGAGCTCTGCCTCCAGGCAAAGGCCAAGACGTGCTCAGGGGAGTCCGAGGCCCTCGACGTTGACCTGAAGACCATTCCTGTCCTGTACCATGACCTGGCAGGGGTCTTTAGCAAAAAAACGGGCCATTCGCCTCCCTCCTCATCTCCCTTACGACCTGGCCATTGACATTTTACCTGGCACGGTACCACCCCATGGCTGTCTGTACTCTCTCTCTGCGTGGGAACAGACGGCCATGGAGGAGTACATCACAGAGGGGCTACGCCAGGGCACCATCCGGCCTTCATCCTCCCTCGCAGCTGTGGGGTTCTTCTTTGTCAAGAAGAAAGACGGGGGTCTTCGCCCCTCAACAGCATCACAGTGAAAAACCGCCATCCACTCCCTCTCACGAACACCGCCCTGGACGCCCTCTCTGGTGCCACGATCTTCACTAAACTGGACCTACGGAGTGCCTACAATCTGGTCCGCATCAGAGTGGGTGATGAGTGGAACACAGCCTTCATAATCCTCACCGGCCATTATGAAACCCTGGTTATGCTGTTTGGTCTATGTAACAGTCCGGGTGCCTTTCAGCAATTCATTAATGACGTCCTCCGTGACATGCTGGGTAGGTGGTGTTTTGCTTGAGGTGGACGCCTCTGATGTGGGCGTAAGAGCTGTCCTCTCACAGCAAGGTCTAGACCAGAAACTGCATCCCTGCAGTTTCTTTTCTAGAAATTTAACCCCACACAGCAATGCTACGGGGTAGGGGACCAAGAGTTGTTGGCCATCAAGTGGGCTCTAGAAGAATGGTGTCTCTGGCTCCAGGGCAGCGCTGACCCATTCACGGTCTGGACGGACCACCAGAACCTCATCACAATCTGCCAGGCCAAGCGACTCAACCCCAGGCAGGCACTGTTCTTTGAACAGTTCAATTTCCACCTGTCATACCGTCGGGGGTCCAAGAACACCAAAGCTGATGCACTCTCTCACCAGTACCAGGCAGAGAGTCCCCAGACGGACCCCGCGCCTGTCCTGCCATGTCATCTCATTCTGGCTCCTCTCCAGTGGAGGTTGGAAGATAGAGTCCACCAGGGACACACCTTGGAACCTCCTCCAGCCAACACTCCACCTGGTCGTCTGTTCGTCCCCACTGGTCTTCGCCTGGAGGCTCTCCAGTGGGCTCACTCCTCCACCTTGACTGGTCATCCTGGTATTCACCGTGCCTACCATCTCCTCCAGCGGGCCTTTTGGTGGCCCAGCATGGCCAGTGACACCAAGACCTTCGTTCAAGTCTGTGACACCTGTGCCAGAACCTAACATCTCTGCGGCAGGCATCTTCCATCCTCCTCCCCGTGCCGCACGTGGCTTTGGATTTCGTCACTGGTCTACCTGACTCCATGGGGAAGAAAAACATTCTCACCATCGTGGAACGGTTCTCCAAGGCTGTGCACCTGGTGGCTCTAACTGGACTCGTCACGGCTAAGATCGCAGCCGAATTACTCCTCAAGCATGTAGTCCGCTTGCATGGGTTCCCTAAGGACATAATCTCGGACAGAGGGCCCCAGTTCACAGCTAAGTTCTGGCAGGCCTTCTGCCATCTGATCAACATCACCTCCAGCCTCTCCTCAGGTTATCAACCCCAGACTAATGGGCAGACAGAGCGGACCAACCAACAACTGGAGCGCTTCTTCAGAAGTTTTGTGGCTGATCGTCAGTGCTCCTGGGCTCGCTACCTTGTTGGGTGGAACTGTCGCATAACCTCCTCACGTCATCAGCCACTGGCCTCAGCCCATTCAAGGTATGCTATGGTTTCCAGCCTCCAGTGTTTGAACACCAGGAACCGGATGTCGACGCCCAGCAGTTGGTCCGCAGGTGCCGGCAGCTCTGGACGCAAGCCCGAGATGCCATCCTCCGTGCCAACAACTGCTACGTCAAGCAACATCGCTGCTGGCACCCTCCGGAATGATTGTTCCATGTTGGTGACAGGGTTTATCTCTCCACTCGGACCATCAACCTCCACACAGAGTCCAACAAACTGTCACATGCACCAGATCACGTGATGTCATCAGGCACCGGAAATGACTCGTGTCTCTGGGTATATAAACAGGAAAGAGGTATGTCTCTGCACACAGACATTTGGGTCTCATGCCCAGATCTCTTATCACCATCATCATCTCTGTTATGGGACTTCACTCTGTCAATAAGAGGTTTCCCAGCCTTGATCATAAAATGACTTGCTTCTCCTAGCCCCCGCGTGCCAAAGGAGGAAAGGAGGGGGCTGCCCTTGTGATTGGCCAATGGCAGAAAGGTGGGGGTGCGGAGCCTCCATCCTTGCTGGCTATTTAAGTTCCAGACTCTCGGACAAAAATAGAGAGAGCTTCAAGAGAGACCTAGAACAGGGACTCTCCAAGTGAGCGTCGTGGCCAAGATCAGGACCTCTCCACTCTGCTTCAACCAAGAACTCTGAACTTCCAACTTCATCAACTCTGAAACTTCAAGACCAACACCTGAAACTCTGCTTTCAACCTCAAGAACTTCCAGAGCTCAAAGATTAATCTCTTCTGACGTCAAGATCAACACCATTGCCTCTGAACTGCAACAACTGCAACTCTGAACAAACTCTGAAACTCCAGCCTCCCTCAAAATCAAGCGAATAAGTATACAGTTTCCTTCTCATTCTGATAGTCTTGGTGCAAGGCTGATTATACGTCTTCTAAACTGTTTTCTTGTGAACTTCATGGCTGATATGCACCTATACTCTTGAAATAATTAAATCAATCCAACTAATTCCCCTATTCAGGCAAAACTCTTTTTAACCTCACATGACTGTTCTTATTTTCCAGATGAGCCAAAATCAGATGGAGTGCAGTTGCTATGGCATCATCAGTGGCAGGCAGTCTGGATGTGATGTGATTTTTGACCAACCCTTCGAAGCACTTCATCATGATGGGTGTGAGTGCTATAGGGCGATAGTCATTCAGTGATGGTGTTGGTGATTTCTTTGGCAGTGGAATAATGGTAGTGGCTTTGAAGCACTGAGGAACAATGGCTTGTCTCAGGGAGATGTTATAGTCAGTACAGTCTCTGAATACACACCCTGTATATAATATGCCCCCAAATACGCTCCCAGAACACTTACATTTCATTTTAAGCTTAAAACATTACCCCCTCAAAAAGTAAAAGTAATCTGTACTTTACAGTGTACACTGAACGAGTGTCTCCTGCAGTGATAGAATGTAAAATACTGATGTTACACCTGTATAAACAGTATTGTAATTCATGCAAGCGCGTTTTCTTTGGTATATGCTTTCGTTTTCTTTGGTATAAGCAGGGTAAATACAGTAATAATTTAATTTAAATTACAGTAATACAGGGCTTTAAAAACACAAGAACATGTGAGACCTTTGTTCATGCACCTCCCTATTTAAGCTGCTCCTATGTTAGTCCATGTTATTGGTCCTCCCTCACCTTGACCCGGTCTATGTCCTCTTCGTGCCTGCTTTCTGTTCTGTTTTGTTCACAGCCATAGCGGCTGTGACATGCCATTCAGCTCCTCCACTGTCTTCAGCACGCCATTCCACTCCTCCAGCGGCTCCAACCCGCCGTTCAGCATCTCCAGCCCCCCCTTCATCTCTTCCATTGTCTCCAGCAGCTCCTCCAGCATCTCCAACATGTGCTGAGCACACCGCTTAGCTTCTTCAGCAACAGTAACAAGCCATTCAGCTCCTCCGGCGTCTCCAACATGTGCTGAGCACACCGCTTAGCTTCTTCAGCAGCAGTAACAAGCCATTCAGCTCCTCCAGCGGCAGTAACACATCGTTCAGCTCTTCCAGCGTCTGTAGCACGCCATTCAGCTCCTCCAGCAGCTCCAACCCACCATTCAGCTCCTCCAGCGTATCCAGCACACCGTTCAGCTCTTCCAGTGTCTGTAGCACACCGTTTAGCTCCTCCAGCGTGTCTCCAGCCCCTCGTCTATCCTACCTACGGCAGGGAGACCGCCCTGTAAGTGAGTACACGGTGGAGTTCCAAACACTGGTGGTCCAAACTTCATGGAGTGACGCCACCCTGCGGACCGCATACCACAAAGGTTTGGCTCCCTGCCTGAAAGATGAGCTGGCTGGCATTGAGCTTCCCATGACACTGGAGGGCATGATCCAGCTCAGCCTCCGCATGGTCCTTCCCTGCAGCTCAGCTGTCTCTGTGGCCTCAGCCAGTAGCTCAGCTCTTTCCGTGTCCTCAGCCAGCAGCTCAGCTTTCTCCTTGCCTCCAGCCTGCAGCCCCCCCGCTCCCATGGCTCCAGCCTGCAGCTTTCCTGCACCGGGTGGTTAGATGGGTGGTTAGGGGGTGGGGGTGGTTAGGGGGTCGGGGAAGGTTTGGTGGGATGGGGGGTTTTGGGAGTGGGGGGGTGGGGGTGTTGTTGGGCAGTGGGGAGGGATTAGGGGGGGTGTCTACCTACTCCTGGGGTTGGTGGCAGGGGCCTGTCTGATGGGACCGCAGGGGTCCTGCGGGCTGCTTGGTCTCCCTTGGGCGTATGCACATACTTATATGCACATACTGATATACACATACACACTCGTGCACACACATACACCCACATATATACATAGGCATACATATGCCAATCAGAGGCACATATGCACACAGTCATACACACATATACACACACAAACACACATCCACTCACTCAGGTACACACATATACGCTCATGCATACGCACGCATACACACACGCACACAGATATAGGCATATACATACATAAACACAAAACTACCCAGAATCACAGGTTTCTGTGTGCTGTTATAGCACTGACCGTAGGTGTGTATGTTGCCTCTGTGTTGGTGTGGCTGGTTCTTGTTTTTCGCAGTGGCAGCAGTTTTCACTTGCATCTCTTCTTTGTCTTTCCCCATTTTCTCTCTGTCTACTGGCTCATTTCCTTTTCTCTTTATGTTCACTTGTATCTCTTTCTCTATTTTTCTCTACCGCGGTCTGATCTGGCTTAATAACAAATCAAATTAATAAATAAATAATTACAAAGTTCAGATAACAAGAGGGGCTGATACTGTTAAAGCCCCACTCCATAGCATACGGGTCTCCACTGCAAGAATGGGGAACAGTTTCAGCCCATGTCTCGACGGCTAGCTCCTGATGGGACTGCTCCAGAGCCGTGTGATGTTGGTGGAGATGGTCCACCTCTCCTTGAGACACGAAAGCCTCTCGAAGCGACTGCCACAGCTCAATGTTGCAGTCCCTCGATCTCAGCCACATGCCGATTCACAGTATCACACCAGACAGCTAAATCTGCTGGGTGCACAGATGGCTCAGGCATTCTGTCACAAACCTGGCTGAACTGTTAGCCCAGTGTAGCATGGTGGATGAACCCAGTCGCGGATTATACATGAGCGAACCGGTAAACCACGTAGTTGATCTGAGAATGCTCTCAGCAGAGAGTAGCGGATCCCACCAGGATCTCTCACACACACAGTGTATTTGTAACCATCCATAGGATGGTTAAAATCTTCTACACACCAATACAGGCTGTTCGAGTGAAGGAACAACAATGGGGCTGACACAAATACTCTTGTATTAAAAATAACAATTTATTGAATAAAAAAATCCATCAGACCTTCAGGATAGGTTCACTTCCGGCGCCGGTGAGTTCGGCTGCCGTGCTGAACGCTCCGACCCTACTTTTCATTCTTTTTGATTATTTTGCTA
>JBBIGA010090081.1:0-11316 GCA_037576975.1 Alestes dentex | reverse complement strand
TATATGATAAGTGATAAGCAGGGCTCTACTGAAGCATGAAAAACTTTTCGAGAAAGCCTGTACACAAATACTGCCCATTCAGCATGTTCAGTAGAGACCTTGAGTCTGTGGCTTCTCTAGTGCCCAACTGACCTTGCCATTAAAATCAAACACTGTGACGCCTTGAGCCCTTTAATTAAAGACAGGCAAATGAAGCAGGAGTGGGACTGAGGATTTATAGGGCATCAGCTCGCCCTCTCTCTTAGTCACAGCGCTGATGAGATTAATCCCAGCTCGCCTATAATTATGTCTCAGATTTGTCTTGAGTCCCGTCACTGTTCTTTTATTAGCAGCAAATTGTCTCCAGCCACCATCAGTAACAAGGAGAAATAACCGTTCACCCTGGGTTATTTAAAAACCAGTGAGAGCCACTGAGGGAGGGTCCTTAGTCTAGCATCTGGCTTAATCTGTGCCTAGGAAGCCTACAGTGCCTTGAGCGCTGTGATCATGCGTTTACAGCAAGTGGCTGCTAAGCCTTTAAACACAAATGCATTACAAAAACGTATTTACCACATTTAGATATGCTCAGTGTAGCACAGGGGTCACTTTATCTACAACGAACTGGTGTGGACGTAGGTCTTTTAATTCAATTAAACATGCCTGCACAGTAAAACAAGTTTTCTAGTCTTCCCATTTTAGTTAAGCAAATTACTAATAACAAACAATAACAAAAATCCAAGTAAAACAGGGGGCTGCCACCAATGGGGGGCGCCCGGGCAGCAGTGTGTGGGGACGGTACCTTGCTCAAGGGAACCTCATTGATAACACTAGCAGTGTTGGAATTCGAACCCACAACCTTCTGATTGCAGAGGCAACACCCCAACCAAAAGGCCCCCAGCTGCCCCATTCTGTTAACTGAGGAGTTCAATGATCTCAAAATTTTAAGGTAGTCTGGAGATTTACAGTGTGACTTATTTAATCAGTTCTCACTCTTAAATTAATTATTTATAGAATGTGTCCTCTTGTTTGGTTGGAAATAAAAACCTACAGCCCTTTGTGAGTCCTTTTCACTTGGTAACCTGGAATCTGTAAACAAATAGGGTCAACACGTGTATTGTGTATTCAATAGTACTGGCTGTATGTAACTTACATTAGATAATGACATTCTTTTGGTGATCCAAACCAAAAAAATGTAGATCTTCTCCATTCGCTTGCTCTTGAGAACAAAACTCTGCTGCGGGAACAAAACCTTGTTTCTCATTTTTGTTATTTTCTTTTCTTATACAATTCCTACACAGCCAGTTTACACTGTGTCAAAATTTTTATGAAAAACTGACGAACATAAAAAATCCAAAATGACATCAAATAAAATCTTGTTCTTTTAACTTGAATATGAATATTTCAAAACATTTCTTTTTCTCTTGTAAAAACACCTTTTTGGAAATTTTCTTCCAACAGAAAAAAACTACATGAGAGTGAAGAAAATAAAAACAGATGTAGAGTTGTCATTAATGTATTATTTATTTTGTTTGAACATTCTCCACCACGGGCATTCCTGATGCTTCAGTCAGTCGAGGTTTATACATAATGCTACTACACCTACAAATCTTTTGTGACAACTGACATATTCCTATATAACAGTTTATAAAGGCTTATTCGACCAAGCTTCAGTTGCCATAACACTTTCTGGACTGAAATGACGTTTTTTATTTTTAATAATAATAACTGCAGTGTCAAAAGGTTTAGTGAAGCTGATCCTCACCCACCCACATGCTCATAAAAAGTGACATCGAACAACATCAAGCAGAACAAAAGCAGAATGAAAAGAAATACCATGATTAATCCTTAAGATTAAAAGGGATGAAAACCTAAAGAAAGAAAGAAAATGGGGGGGGATTACATTTAAGAATTCATGACAGCTGACACTTTTAACTTAAAAATGTCTTACAAATCTGAACTTAGGTTTGTGTCAGTCGTCATAAAAGGTTTATGTAGGTGTCCTACAGCCTAATGAATGGTGCACTACAGTAAAGTGTTAGGATTTTATGGGATCTCAGCCACACAGAGACAGGATACGCAGGGAAAGGTGTTTCAATAGTTTATTATTATTATTGAGACATTTCATTCTCTTCCAAAAAAAGTTATGTATCTATTTTGCAGTGTAATATTTTTTCACACCACATCATTCATGATACTTCACCCAGGCCCATGTTATTCAGAGCTCCCGTCAGATGGTTTTAGGATTCTTCACTGAGAGCATGATAACTGTGAGCTGCATCTCATGGCTTTTTGGCTGGTTGAAAGCCTCTGTTGCAGCAGTAGCAATTCCTGATTGGCATTCTATGTCCTACGCATTTTGCATACCGTACAGAATCTTCTTCTAAGCCATGATGAAAACCAATGTGCATTTTGGTGTAATTTTTTCTTTTTATTATTCTTGCAAATTTTCCCCAGGACCAAAAAGATCAGAACCAGACCAAACAAGCAGAACGTTATCAAACCAGCGCTCCATGTTATGGGGACATGATGTATTTGAACTGATATGCAGGGTTATTTTAAAGCTGCATGGGACAGGAAATTACTCGGGTAGCCTACATTTTCATTGATCTTTATTACTGGCGGTATGTGTTTTTCTGCTGAAGTGTTTAATCTACATCATGCATTATTCTAGAACGCGACTGAGCCAATTCGGCGCTGTTGGACGATCCAACCTGCATGAAGTTTGAGCATGGCAGTGTCAACATGGCGTGTCTAAACAGCCACGTTGGCCAGCCTGGGGTCGGAGTCCTGCTCATACCGGTAGTGATATACTTCCATTTGGTCTCGGCATGCCTCTCGGATGTTGTTCAGCCACCGTTTGATACCACCTCTGTTCAAGTAGAGGACCATGAGGAACACAACGCCTATCAGAGCCAGTACAATGCCCAGGAACACATAGGAAACGGCTTCCAGGTCCGCAGTGATGCAGTCTATGTCCTCCCGACGAAGCTTCTCCACAGAGAGTCCATGCCTGGTCTTAGGTAGATCACACCTCAGACGAGGGGCATCTGCACACTGGGAGTCGTTCTTCAGCCAGTAATAGAAAGCCTCCAGCTCACAGGTGCACGTGAACGGGTTCATAGACAAGTAGACGCTTATTTTCTTGAACTTGTTCAAACTGGTCACATTGTTTTTTCCGATGCTCTCGATGGAGTTGTTGGTGAGTATGAGCACGCTCAGGTCAAGGTTGTCAAAGCGTGCGATGGGCATGGCCTTCAGGCGGTTCCCAGACAGTTCCAGCCTCTGGAGCTTCCACAGGCTTCCAGCGGACAGCGCTTGGGGCAAGTCCCTGGCACCCCATGGGGTCAGGGTACTGTTCAGGCAGAGGAAGAGCAGCTCTTCCAAGCCGTGGAAAGCCTGCGCTGACACGGCCGCCAGCATGTTGTGGCTCAAATCCAAACGCTGGAGCAGCGAGAGTCCGCGGAACGCGTGCGCCTCGATGACGCCAATGTTGTTCCAGGAAAGCTGCAGGGTCTTCAGCTCCGGGACCGTCCCGTTGGCCGAGAACGCGCCCTCGGGCAGAGCTGAGATGTTGCCTCCTCGCAGCACGAGCGTGTCCGTGCGCAGGGGCACGTCCAGGGGCAGCTCGAGCTCTGGAGAGTCCAGGCAGGTCACGGTTTCCTCGGTGCAGGCGCAGGGGCGCGGGCACGCCTGGGCGCGGGAAGAGCAGAGTAGCACGCACAGCAGCGCCGCGGTCACACGCGCGCTAATCGCACGAGAGACGACCCCCACCTTCTCCTTTCTTTCCATTTTCGCATCCGGGAGGAAACGCGGTTCTGAGCGCGGTCCGTAGCGCGAGCTCCAGCGGTCATGGATGTGATCAAGAAGACGCAGCGCGCGTGTTCTGGAGATGGAGAGGTTCGGGAGGTCTGCGCGGCTGGGCAGCGGCCGGACACGGAGGGGTCATCGTTACTTTAGTGTTCCAAACATACCTACAACAGCACGAGCGCAGCACTGGACACCAGGACCTCGGAGGTGACCAAAACCTCGCCCACTTCCACTGTTCAGAGAGAGAGAGAGAGAGAGAGAGAGAGAGAGAGAGAGAGACAGAAAGACAAAGAGAGAAAGGGGGAGAGGGAGGGAGGGAGAGACAGACAGAGAAGGGGGGGAGAGGGACAGAGAGAGAGAGAGAGAGAGGGAGATAGAGAGAGAGAGGGAGATAGAAAGAGAGAGTGCCAGAGACACAATCAGCTGTGACAGCACACACACCTCTCCATACTCACAGATGTGTGATTGCCAAACAGGGGAATGATTTGACCACAAATTAGATTTTGTTTGAACCCAAGTGAAAATAAGTCAGTGCGTTATCTACAGGGTCCTAAAATGCTGTTGTTCTGTAAACATTGATGCATGATTTCTCTTTATTTAACTTACTTGAAAAATATAAAAACGAGATGTCTCATGTTATTTTTTATATTTATGTTAAATAAACAGTATTTGTGTGTTAGAGGAGTAGAGGATTTCCCCCTCTAGCTTCAAAAACCTCCTGAAGACTCATCTGTTCAGAGAGTATCTCCTCTCCTAATGCATTACTCGTACATAAACATTTAGCCCTTAGAACACTCCTCTGGTTCTCATACGGTCCTGAAATTCTCCTCTGGTTCTCACATGGTGCTGAAACTCTCCTCTGGTTCTCACACTGTCCTGGACTTTCCTCTGGTTCTCACACTGTCCTGAACTCTCCTCTGGTTCTCACACTGTCCAGAACTCTTCACTGGTTCTCACGCTGTCCTGAACTCACCAGCTGCCCCAAACTGTTGTTTTACCCCAGATTGTTTAAAACATTTCTTTAAGTGAGCTTTAGAATGTTAATAATGTATTAAAAATGTTTTAAAGTGTATTTCATTCAGTATGTTAAAATACCACTTACATTATATTTAAAAGATAGCTTTTAAATAACACACTTAAGCTGACATGACAATATATGTTAAGAAATGCATTATAATTATAATTGTATTTCCTTACGGGATTCTGTAAGGAAATGCTGGAAAATTAATTATTATGAATTGTATATGTATATATTGTTGATGTACTAAATTAATTATCTAAAAGTAAAAACAAATACTTGTAATTCTAGATGTAAACTGATCACAGACCAGCATTCTCAGTTTAATTAATATGGTCCCAGACATTCAAAATCCTGCAGGAACGACAGCCCTGAGCAGTCAAATCTGAAATTCCAGTAAAACATGGAACTGAGTTGTGAGATGCATGCAGTACCTCACTTTATACATTGTGGACTCAACTTCTGGGACAGCAGGTGCAGGTGAAAGCCAGGCTGTCTCCTCAGGCTGTACTCGGTAATGCAACACCACCACTCAATATCTGTATCTAGAGCTCAAAATATCTGCATTAGTAATTTGATTTGAGAAGAAAGTGGGCATGGCTCACCTTTCAAAAGGTATGAACCCCCAGCAGTGATGTGATGTACTGCACTCCACTGTTTATGTATGCTACTTAGATTGATACCCTTGTATGCGGCTTGGACTGATACCCTTGCTGTGACAAAAAAACGTTTAAATGCCTGTTTAAAGCAAGTTTCTTTCCACCCAGCAGCTTAGCTACTATGGTTTGTAGATTTGACACTGTTATTTTGTTTGGTCCATAAGAACACCAGGGACGTGTGGACGGGCATGAAGACAATCACCGACTTCAAGTCTAGCAGCCAGGGGACTTATGGAGACGTTGAGAGGGGGCAATGAGTTTAACCTGTTTTTAACAGGTTTGACAATAGGCCTCAGCCCAGTGTCTCCTCCAGCTTCAATATAACCCTCGCAGGGCCTCACCAGCATGCTGCTCTCCATCCTATCTCTCTCCTTCTCCCACCATCTCACCCGCTAGAGCCTCCACCCTTTCTGCCGAAGACGACTCTGAAACCTACAGACCATCCATCACCACTACTGTGGACCAAGTGAGGAGAGAACTACGTAGGCTCCATCCTGCCAGGGGGCCGGGCCCAGATGGCATTCGCTCACAGGTGCCACATTTCTCCTCCCAGCTATGCAGAGTAACAGTAAGGATCCTCAGCATCAAGAAAGTATCTGTGCTGTGGAAAACATCATGTCTGGTTACTGGTACAATATAGAGGGCTGCCATCTGCAGAAATTCTCAGATGACTCGGCAGCAGTCAGATGTATCAGGCATAGGGATGATTCAGACTACAGGACGGCTGTGGACAGTTTCGTTGACTGGTGTGAGCAGAATCAGCTGCAGCTCAACATCAACAGGACCAAAGAACTGGTGGTGGACTTGAGAGGGTCATAGTCTCCTGTCACTCCCCCACTAGGGGGGTGGATGTGGAGATCGTTCAGGACTACAAGTACCTTGGTGTACACATGGGCAACAAGTCAAAGTAGGCTGTACTTAATCCGAGGACTCCGATCCTGTAGAGTATGTAACATCATGTTGCGGATGTGCTAGGCGTCTGTTGTGGCCAGTGGCATTGTCTGTGCTGTGGTGTGCTGGGTTGGCAGCATGAAAGTGATGAACACCAAGAGATGAAACAAACTGATTAGGAAAGAGGGCTCAGTGCTGGGTGAGGAACTCAACAACTTGGAAACTATAGCTGAAATAGAACATTGTCTAGACTTCAGTCCATCATGGACAATGCTAATCACCCACTCCACAGTGTGATGAACAACATGAGAAGCACTTTTAGCCACAGACTCACCAGCATGAAGTGCCCCATCAGACTCTATAACTCCTCCTTCTGTCACACATCCACATAATAATCTGTGCAATAACCTGCTGATACTCATTTTTGCTATGTGCAATAATTTTACCATGTGCAATATCACTATTTAAATCACTATTACGTGTAATAACGGACTCGATATAGAGTTATTTGTGAGTACTGTTTCAGTAGTTATTTTATTTATCTATCTATAGTATTTATGTACACCCCTCTTACTGACCACAGCATTTTGTTTTTTCAGAATACTTTCTGGAGAGTTTTATTTTGACTCCTTATACTTTTTATTGCTCTTGCCTTTGTGTTTCTGTGCTGTTGTTGCAAAAGAATTTCCCGATTCTGAGTGCCTCTCCAGCAGTTGTGGCTGTAAACAGAACAAAGTAACATGTTACGTTTATGTAATTGTACATGTTATATCATGTTACATTAATGTAACCTTATTACATTACAGTAATACATTACAAAAATACAGTATTGGTCAAATACTGTATTTATCTTCACTGTAGCTGTTGTCAGTTGTACTGAACGTCGTCTTGTCTCTTGTAGTTGTATTGTTGCTGTGCTCTGTTCTGTTCTGTTCTTGTGTTGCTCCATGGTCCTGGAGGAACATTGCTTCATTTTTACCATGTACTGTGTGTATATGGCAGAAATGACAAATAAAACCTATTTGACATGACTTGATTTGACTTGATGTAGAGTGAACAATATGGCCGAAAGTAATGGTCCCCAAAACCAGCTGGGTAAATAACTAATTAGCTGGATGAGGTGCGTTAGGAGAAGGGTAGACACTAAATGTGCAGGGCAGGGCGTACTCCACAAGTTTGAGGACTATTGATGATGGCGGCAGTGCAGTTTAAACGTATGTAATTTCATTACAGTTTCTGACTAAGTAATTGAAAAGGTGTGCAACTTGCATTGTTTGAGAATCATGCTAATATGAAACTGATGGACAAAAGCCTTATGTTGAAGAAAAGAGAGCTCCTGTACATCCAAATAGGTCAGACAGCATCTGGCTGTTTTTAACTGAGAGAACGTTTTCTAGAAGGTAATAAATTAAATAATCTAAACAGTTTGAGAGAAGTAATTAGTAAAAATTGATTAGCTTTCTTTAACAATGCAAAATAGTAACAGTAGCATCACGGTAGATGCTTAGCTTGTTAGTGTGCTTGTTCAAGCACACAACAGCCTTTGGCAGAGCAAGCACACTATCGTTCTTCTTAAGTATTATTATCGTCTTTATCTTCTTCCTTCCGTTCACTCGTTTTTGGCCCCCTACTCCTCCCAGGGCTTTTGAGATAGACACCGTTCTAACTCTGAAACGTCGGGCCTTATCTGGAATAGTGGGCTTGTTTACAGCTTTTTCTACGACTTGTCGTTCGTTTGTTATTCCCATTTTTCCAGTGAAAAAATGAGGCAAAAGTATTGGCACCCTAAACTTTCAGATAGTCCTGCTCGGACATGCTTCGTCCGAAACCCACCAAACTTCATGTGATGCCAACTTCCCCGACACACAAACGCGGTCAGTGATGATCTGCACTCGTCTTTTCCTTGTCTTTCACTCATCCCTTTTTTCCCCATTCATTTCCATTCATTTTTAACCCCATTGAAATGAATGCAGTTTCAGAAGAAGAAACTTTCAGGCTCCATACAGTGACCAAACCTTATGAAACTTCATATGAGACCTCAGGCCACGCCCCCCAAAACACACGTGTTTAAACTGAACAATATGGCCAAAAGTAGTGGGACAGAGCTGTCATACAAAACTATGCGGACAAACGTATTGGGACACACTCTTTCACACACTAATGCTAATGCTATGTTAATGCTAATGCTATGCAAAGCTAATGCTATGCTAATGCTAACGATAAAGCTATGCTAACGATAATGCTATGCTAATGCTATGCTAATGTTAATGGTAACGCTAACTGTAACGCTAATGCTAATGCTAATGCTATTGCTGTGTTCTGCATTTGAGCAAGCACACTTTTCATTTTCTCTGTGGAAATGCAGTCTAGTTTTTAACTAACATTCAACTAGATTTTGATTAAATGCAACTGGTCACAAAGGTGAGCAAAATAGATTCTAAATTAATTAGTACTTGGACACAAGCTGGAGTCTAATCAATTCTAACTGGCTCACCAGATGGTTAGTTTAACAAGTAAAGCATCCCTGGATAACTTACAGGGGACCCTGAACAATGTGACCACTTTAACCATGGTTAAAAAACACACAAAGACTGGGATAACCACTACCATAGTATAAACTATTACCGTCTTTGCTGAAGGCATTTCATACTGTATTTACACCATTTATCTTCTTAGACTCCATTGCAGGACATTATTGTCAGGGCAGTGTGGCCCAGTGCAACCCAGTGTGAAGGATAGCTGTCAGCAGGGTCTAAAGTTACTCCATCTCTGTTCCTCAGAGTTACAGAGTTGGGCAGAAAGAAGCTGTCCTTTTCTGCTGACCAAAGATATTGATTTTTTTCAAAGAAATTTACTCTTTACACTGTTACACATTTATCATGATGAATGGACCAGTAGAAATGGTCTAAAATCGCTTGAAATAAAATCATTGTACATCAGAGTTACATTTTTCCCTTCTTTTATATGCTTAACACTTCAGAGAACTAAGGTTTTATTAAGACAGCAGTGATTTGCAGCCTATGATTGTCCGGTTGGAATCATTTCAGGATGCAAAAGATGGGATGGTTAGATGTTTGCTGTTTGGAAGGCTGTAATCTGGTAGGTAAATAAGAGCAGGTCACACAGCTAACAAATGGTCTGTTGTCATCGGGAAGAAAGAGAAAAACGATCCGTTAGGTGTCAGAGAGCATCGCTTTGTGAGCCTGGAGGCTAGCTCCCTGACCGGGGGGCCAGTGGTTAAGAGAAATGGCTCTGCTCTAGAGGTTACTTCAGTTCAAATAGGAGCATTCAGCTCCTTCATTCTCTCCTGACCACAGGAGCATGCAGGTTTCTGCACCAGACGTAATGCAGTTCTGAGGATTTCATTACTGTAAACCCATCCTTCCCTCTTTTCTGGACAAACGGTTTCATTCATCAGGTTATGTAAGATCACAGGATGTTCATGTCTACTATTTCAGCAGACTGGCTTCAGGCCAGGATTGATGATATCACAATCATTGATAGAGTGTGACCGTTGTCGAATGATGACATCATGTTTATTTTATGTAGTTGGCGACTGGACAAAGTGGTCTAACCGTGCTTGTGAGTCTGTGGTAAACAACTTTGTGATGTAGTGTGTAAGCAATCACTTTCCGATGGGCCTGGTGTGTTAATTCAAGCATCTGTCAGCTTGAGGTTCCACTATTAAACAATTACTTGTCCTTTTGAGTGACAAAGAAAGAGCCTTTAGGGGAAAAAGAGACACTGAGAGAGAGAGAACATTTAAAGCTCCCCACAAATGCTGAATTGTGTCTGTTACTTTAAAGCGAAGCTGTCTTTCAATGCTGTGCAACATTCATGGCCTGTAAACACTTTATGTTTTGAAGGTATTATAAAAAGGCATAAGAGTATTTAAATTTATACTGCATGGCTGTTGACAGTCTAGAGATAAGGCTTGTGCATGCTGTCTGGAGTGAGGGCTTTTGTTGTTTAATCGTTTTTTTTTTTTCATTAATGTTTGGTTCTGTAAGTTTGTAAATGTGTGTTTGCTCTCTGTCTGTCACTTTAAAGCGAATGTGCTGGCAGAGGCATCCGGCTCTGTGTGGAGAGGAGCTCCTCTGTTGGTTTAGGCTTCACTGTACCCTGACGTTCAGTTCAGTCACTGCAACTTGGGGTTAAGGGTCTTGCTCAGGAACCCAGTGGTGGTATGCTGAAGGTAGGATTAGAACCCATGACCTTTTGGTTCAGAGGCAAGTATCCTACCCACTAGACCACCACCACCCACGATACAAAAGAATAGCCAAATTAACAAAGGTGAGAATTCACTGATAAACACCCAAAACACAGTCCTCAAATCAGAATCTCCTGGAACCTACAGTGACCTGACAAAGAAGGAGGAAAGGAAGAAAAGGAATTTCATTTCTTACTGTAAATGCGACCCTCTTTTCTGGACAAATGGTTTCATTAATCAGGTACTGTAAGGCCACAGGATGTTCACGTCTACCGTTACAGCAGACAGACTTCAGGACTAGATTGCCCGTAATATAAATATTTATAATGTGTGGATCACAGAATAATAAAAGAAGTAACTGATAACCGTTACTGAGTAATAACACCATTTTTATTTTATTCAGTTGGCGACTTGACAAATGGTCTAATTGTGCTTGTCAGTCTGTTGTAAGCAGCTTTGTGATGTGGTGCGTAAGTGATCACTTTCCTATGAGTGGCTTGGCTCCGTGTTTTATATTCATGGGTCTGTCAGCTTGAGGTTTCAGTGTTGAACAGTCACTTTTGAGGGATAAAGAGAGGCAAGAAGTAGAAGAAAATGAAAAAAAGGAAAGTTGAATGAGAGTGATAATATAGAGGAGGTAAGGGGAAATAATAATAATAATAATAATAATAATAATAATAATAATAATAATAATAATAATAAGAATGAGAAGAAGAAGAAGAAGAAGAAGAAGAAAAGAACAATAGAAGAAA
>JBBIGA010090049.1:0-11318 GCA_037576975.1 Alestes dentex | reverse complement strand
AGAGAGAGACAGACAGAGAGAGAGACAGACAGAGAGAGAGACAGACAGAGAGAGAGACAGACAGAGAGAGAGACAGACAGACAGAGACAGACAGAGAGAGACAGAGAAGCAGACAGGGAGTTTTCTGGTCCCTGTTTTGAGGACATATGATGGTGGGGGCCTAACGAGTCACCACAGGACAAATGAGACCCACTTCACACAACACCGCATAATCTCTCACACTCTTTCTCACACACACATACACACACACACACACACACGCTTAGAATATCACCACAAACAGCCGAGCACATAAACAAAGCTAACATGGACGCCTAACATGGACAGACTGTCACTTTCACACGTGAGGTCTTGAAGCCTGCAGAAATAATTTACCCAAACACACACAGCTGTACAAAGTCACCACAGCTGTTACTATGAGGACAATGAGGGCCGGACCTCACTCGTTTTGGACGTTTTTCTTTTCCAGCCTCCAGTTACAAAGTTCATTGTGGAGAGTCTGATAACAGGGTGGTGGGGTGTAGCCTATTGTGCAGAAAAGCTTGTACTGCACAACTATGCTCAGAGCAACTGTGGTGTAAATGTACACTTAGCTGTCCAAAATTTTGACCTCTGCACAAGAAAATATACAAGGCAAGTCACTTTGACTTCTTGTTATGATGTGCAAGTACATTCAAACCATATGGTAACACTGCTATGGAGGGAGAGGGAAAGAGTGAAATTTACATAGCTAAAAAAAAGAAGTGAGGAACAACACTGAAATTAGAAACGAGCGGTTTGTTTAGGACACATATTTGGCAGCGTGCTTCTCTAAACTGATATACTATTTTAAATATGCTACATCTGACTTCTGTTACTAAGCCCTTGGAAACAAAATCTCTTTCTACTGCAGATAAACGTTGTGTGTGCGCGAGTGAGCGCAATTTTGACAGTCCCTGATCCGGCTGAATTACAACTTTTTAAAAAACAGCACTCATGGCAACTAAGGTCACCCACGAAAATCAAAGACAGCGGCTGGTTATGTGCTTGCTTTCCATCCGACACCGCGTCAAATTGATTAAAAATAAGAAAAAGATTAGCCAGGACTCGGGACACTTTTTGAGCTAAATTCATTTGGTTTCGCAGCCTCGATTGCTCGAGTGTGTACAGGATGAGGCTGCAGGCCGACTTCTGAGAAACAGTCACTAATCAACCGAGCTGCATTAAGCTGCAGTGCTGGACTCTCACAGGTCAGCAAGAAGTTGCACAGACGTTCTGCCTCTGCTTACAAGTAACGTCTAAACGAAGCCACAGTTTCATGTGGATGCTTTCAGTGTTTGATGATTAATTCATGTTGAACTGAAGTAAGAGTTGGGTCAAATTTCACCCAAATGTAGCTGATCATGCTTTACCGAGGCCGAGTCTGGTGTCTGGAGTTAGCTTCTTTAGCTTTGCATTGGAGCTACAAGGATAATGTAGCCAGCCAAAAGCTAGCTAGAAAGCTAACCCACATATTAGCATCATGTAATAAAACTGCATTGCTAAATCACCCCTCAACACTACGAAACAAAACGTACTTAAATGTGCGTAACCCTCCCATAATTTACCCCTGAAAATAATTAATACTTCATTAATTGTGAAACCGAATCCTTAATTTTACCTTAATTTGTGAAACCTACCCCTTGATTTAAGGCATGAGTGTGAAATCGTTTTCCCTTAAAAAAACGTGCACAGATTAATCAGCCTTATTTCCTGTATGGGAAATTAAGGTCAAAATAAGGGTAATTTTAAGGGGTAAAAAAATTAAGGCGTTTGGTTTCGTAGTGCAAATAGACTTACTTATGCAGTATCGAAGTGCAGACTTTAAACATATCTTAATCCCACCATTAACTTTCTTAAAGCCCACTGTCACAAACTGAGTATGTACTGTATATTTTCAAATACAAAGCGGTATACTGGCTCAAATCTCTTTGAGACTTCACTTATTCTTAAAGTCACAACAATAATTATAACAACAAAAATAGCATTAAATAGTTACTCTCTGGTACAAAAAGTCATTTTTACTGTTATTTTCGAGATAGGAAGAGATGTCCTGTGCTCCTGACGAGAGTGAAATACTCGCGAAACGACAGAGGGATTCTTCATAACTCTAATGACGGCTTTCTATAAATTACAGTGTTGCAGATCCGGTTTGCCTGCCTTCCTAAGGTAAGGTCAACAAACAGACAAAGACTGGTCAAAAATTGACTCACAGAAACAGACTGTTCTCCAAGAAAAGACTATTTCCAACCAACAATGCAAACTGGCCAGACTGCACAACTGGATCTGAAGTTTGTGAATGTGAAGTACGTTGTTCACCAGTTCATCCAGCCAGGCAACTGAACCGATCAAGCCTTTTGCTTTCCACATGCAGTTATGAGTGTCGAACCCTTACGTTTAACCAGAAAATGTGTGTACTGACACCCCTAGCTTGAAGTGTAGCCGTGCAGTTAGAGCAAATGGAGGGAATAAGCTTCTAAGAACCAATTTTAGACACCAATCATGTCCCAAACGATAGACTACATTCGCGGTGAGGGGAAAATTGTTTGACTTTTTGCCAAAGTATGTCTTTAATTTCATGCTTATTAACACTTGCACTCATTTTATTGAATCAACCAGAATGTCTTCAGATTGAGAACGAGACTGTCCAGAGAGTTAAATACTACCCAACAGACCTGCCATGGTTAGAGAGAGCCTCCCGCTGCATGCGTCCATCTCCGAGAGAGACAGTGTTGACAGGCCAGCTGCTTAATTGTTATCACAAGGTGAGGATAATTGCTGTTGCACGGCTGCAGCCTCCAATCAGCTGAAATCCTTCTCTTCACGCTACAGCCTCACTAATTAGCTCCAGCATTTCCTATATATAGAGCTGCTAGAGCACAAACACTCACACTGACACAGTCTCGTGCTGTGAGGGACAGAAGCTGATGCTTGGTTGAAAATAACTTTCCCGGTGTAAGCCAGGTCAAAGCGGCTGCGCTGTGGAGAACCGCTTTCATCTACGAGCAGCTGGTCAGTGGAAGCTGTTCTCCAACACATCCCTCTTCATTGGTACTGCAAGGCCTTCAGTGACTCCCGCATCGACACGCTGGCAGCAGCAGCATCCATTACTGGGAGTGCAGATGTTATATTAAGTGTGGGAAGGAGGGGAGGGTGAGGGAAGTAAGGAGGGTATCTGAGGGTGAGGAGTGAAAGTAGAGCAAAGATGTACCAAAACTGCCATCTCAAGCATCTGGTTTTCAAGCAACCTTGTTTAAAAATAAATAAATAAATAAATAAATAAATAAATAAAGGAAATAAGACTGAACAGCAGCGCTGCACACCGTTATTTTGGAATCGGGGTAATATTTTCCAGGGAGCGACGTAGATGAACATGCAGGGGTTTTTATAGCACTGGGACACATGACTTTTCCACCAACAGCTTAACAGAAGCTAAATGGCTCTTACGCTGTTTAAAAAAAATACATTCATTATATTAGGAGACGGATTAAACGGACTACTTATTACATGCCTGACAAACTGAGTGCCACTACATAATCTGAGCAGCTGCTTAGCTTTGGGTCATTAGCTCTCCTCCTGGCACTCCAAAGCCTCTCACGGCCGAAAAGGCCCTAAGAGCTTCTCGAACTCTTTAAAACACGCCGTCCCGTCGGCGGGGACGAGTGCGTCAGCTGCGTTCCTTAACGTTTGAAGAGGTCTACAAGTGTGTTCCCCAAAAAAAAAATTCCCACCACAGACAATCAGGTCAGACGAATCCTGACCTTCTGTCCCAGTCTGTTACACTCTGAACACTAAAAAAAAAAAAAACTGACAACTTGGCACTAACAAAACAGAAATCTCACGAGCGCGCTACCGGAAAGTAACATTATCGTACTGGCGGATAAAAGAAAGCAAATGAAAAATAAATTCAACCGTGAAGTAAAATGTGTGGCTGGTGCATGTTCAAAACGTTTAAGAAATTATGTTTAATTTTAGGCATATAAATTTTAGGGATGGGCATCAAGAACCAGTACTAAGTGGTAACAGCTCTTAATTATACTGAAATATGGATAATCTCCATAACAGACAGAGCTGCTATCAGTATTTATGCAACGTTAATGCATCAATACAGACATTTGTAGCAATTGCTCCTCCTTCATTATACAACCAGGAAACTCAATATTTCTCCATCTCTAATAAATAAATAAATAAATAAATAAATACACACAGAAATCACATGGAGCATCTCTGGTATCTCTGTTAATTCACAGTAATTAGAACGGAAAATTCAAACAGCAAAAAAGGGTCAGTTTGTCCATATCTAATGATGTGAGCTGAAGTCTCTGCCCTCTTCAGAGCGTCCATTGCTTGCTTAGCTCGGTTTTATTTCTCTCCTCGTGTTCAGATTCACTACGCTGAACAGTCAATCAAAGATCTTTCACTCACGGGCGACTGTCAAAGCTGATTTAACGCACTTAATCCACCCAAACAGCACCGGAGCCAACTATGTGGGAGGCACCACACAAACCACTGGCAGCGCTTAGTCAGTGAGGGCCTGATACCATCCGACAGCCGGCGACTGGCTTGGTGCGTCAAGGCCCTAAAAAGGAAGCCCACATTATCCCCCTTCGTGGCCTAGATGACAGATGATTAAGTCTGCATGTCGTCAAGTCCAGAGAAGACTGGAGATGCAGAATGGGCACTTGAGAGCTCTGAAAGAACATCAGCTCGATTGTTTGTGGTCCTAGTGAGAGGACCCATTCCAGTAGGTGACCTTACC
This sequence comes from Alestes dentex, assembly GCA_037576975.1. NCBI lineage: Eukaryota > Metazoa > Chordata > Actinopteri > Characiformes > Alestidae > Alestes > Alestes dentex. The sequence continues at coordinate 6,541 of JBBIGA010090049.1, read as the reverse complement.
TGCCGAGCCACTCTCCGGGCCTCCCAGTATGGCTTGGATTCCTCCACGGCTTTGCCAATCTTCTTGACCTGTTCATCTAGCTTGATCGTGGCCTCCACCAGGATAGCACGGAACCTCTGCCTGGAATCCTGACAACCAGAAATACAGTGATGTTCTACCAGCAAAGTACGCTACATTAGAGAAATGCACTCTATAAAGTGAAAGTCGGAATCACAATATATTGTAAGTCATTCACTGTGTGAGGATCAATCATGGACACTTATCAGATATGTCTGTGACAGACAGCACACACAACAAACCAATCATTTTCTACATTTCTGCAATGGTGACGATGAATAAACAGGTCAGGCAGAGAGGTTTCGTGTAAAATGCTCCATTCTAGAGAAAATTACAGATTCGGGACGCACTGTTCACAGTCGTGGAGGGAGGAACCTCTAAACCATTTTTTGTGCCTAAAAGCTTCTTCATAGAATGTCACCACATTAAATTGGTACAAATACACTGCCTGATGTCTAAAACATTGTTTTAAAACAGCTTTAATATAATACTTTGGCATTAAAAAAATTCATTTGTGGTGGAGGGGAACATACAAGGCATTCTGAGGCAAAATGGTCCTGAAAGAAAAAGGTATTTTTTCTGATTTTTTTCACTATTTTACAACCATCATTACTTACAAAAATGTGTAAGTGGCCAGATGGTTTTGGATAGTAAATAAAATGGATAAACTGCACAACCCCTAATTCAAACCACCACAATTAGAGTCAGTAAGTTTCTGTATAATGAACCATTTCATATCATCTCAATGACTGAATTATTCAGAACTTTTGAAAAATTGGTAGAATTCTCCCATATCATGATCCAAATTGTGAACAAAACATCAAGGATTCACCACTAATGCTGTGGTACCACACATTACAGAACAACATGTTTACTTATTTAGCAGAATTATTCTGTAAACATTACAGAATAACATGTTTACTTATTTAGCAGAATTATTTTGTAAACATTACAGAATAACATGTTTACTTATTTAGCAGAAGCGTTCACTCAAAGTGACTTACAATACAGGAAAGATTTTTTTATTAGTACATGCTATCGCTTATAGTAGTTACTAAGATTTCTGTGTGAATAACGAGCCTGGATTTTAAGGGGTTAGTAAGGTTATGAGTCACTTAACCTGAGCAGATCTGAGGTGGAGTGCAATGTTTTCTGAGGAGCAGAGGTTTACCCCATTAAATCTTCCCATAGACATTAACCTTGAGCTTATATAATAGATCAATATTAGAATGATTTAAATAAGAGCCAGTGTTATACAAATTGTTGTTCATTCCCTTTCACATGCATCACTTTTTTATTGCTTCACATCTCCTCAACCATTCCCTTTGTACCGATCATTCTACCATGTGCTTACTTCAAAAATGAGACTGCACTTAATCATACAAACAGAGCACAACCAACTAATTAACTGGGATCCATGCAAGTAAAGACGCTTCAGGACTCTAGAGAGTAAAATGGACAAGCTTGTCCAGAAGAAAGGTGGAGGTTTGTGGTTTCAGTCTCAGACATTGCCCACATCTAGATGGAAAGTCTGACATCTACAGTAGGTTAAGCTGCCCACAACTAGTCACAACTGATTTTGCCTGTTGCATTCTGACTGGATATCCATACTTCCATGCAGCAGTTTGTATCGTCCTGAGATGGAATTTTTGTTCTTTGAGCTAAACTCGAGTCAGAATTCGCAAACAGTTGCCTGCACTGGACACTGTGGGGAATTTGCATCTATAAGATTTGTGAAGACTGCCTCCTTCTACATCACACGGCTGTGTTTCTGCCCTTTGCATGGAAACACATCTGACAGAGTGTCTGACATGTGAGACTAGGTACTTTGTAACTGAATCTGGGTCACTGATATTGGGTATTGCAATAATTCTGCAGACAATAATAATTTGCCAACATCTACATTATCGTTCAAGCATAATGAGTGTTATGTTTGTGAAAACACATGCATTATAAAGCAAAGGAAATGCTTGCAGTTCCTTAACTGTTACCCTGGAGCTCGTTTTCACTCGTTTGAGGACTCGACAGCATGTCCTTGCTTCGTAGGACACCGGCTCCTAAGGAGGACAGCACCATCTATCTAGTCTGCTTGACTGCTGTGACTGGTGAAGGTCCAGGTTTTTAGAAATCCTTTTCCCACCATTTCCTTCATTATGAGTCTCCTCTGAAATCTCTTTTGATCTTGTAGTATCGCAAGTGCACTAATTTGTGACAGCAAGTTAATTTAAAAAGGTAAGGCAGGTCTGAATTTATCATCCAGTGACACACTGAAGATCTACAGAGCTTTCCCCCAAACAGTCAATTGTGATGCCATGTTTTAGCAGAACGGGCTGGTAGTGTCTGAATCTTTGAGTAGTGCTGGCGAAAAGAAAATGAACTTTGTCATTACTACTCAAACCATTTCCTCCCACTCTTCATGCATTCACGGTGGAAAAACGATTTCATGGACGCCATCAACTGTTTTAGATCAATAGGTGGTCCCAGTCCTAGTTCAGTGTTAAGTAACACAATCTGGTTATTATGAGTGAACGCAGATTAAAAATCACATTTTAGCAAAATACAGCTAATTTCAAAAGACAACAAACTTCTTGTCACCACTTTATAACCCTGAGAAGTGACTCTGAATCAGGACTCGCACTGTGTTCTTCAGTGCACGCTGTACAGCCCGGATTTGGCGCATTTCTGCGAGGTCTCAACTCCAACCTCTGTGGTTTACGTGCAGGAACTCCTCCGCGATTTTCAGCCTGCCCTTCAGGCTGTTCCACCACTCCTCGTCCATTTACAGCAATAAGAAGAAATGAAACACTTCAATAAGTCGGGCTTAGTGCCTTCCTGAAAAGCGCTGCTTCAGCTAACTCAATTCCACACTAATCGAGTTAAAAAGCGAGACCCACCCTGCATCTCTGGAGACTGAGGAAAAAAAAAAAAAAAGCTCCCTCAGCAGAAAGGAACAAACACTTTTGTTGCATAAAACGTCCACCGGGCCAGGGGTCAGACATGAGGCGATTCCTGGATTCAAGCTTGTGTTTTTGTGCCTTTCGGCTCACTACTGCCCTTGAGGAACGCCTCGCTGTGTTTTGAAGGCCGGACGCTGCTGCCAGGTCGCGTTTCCAATTCGAGTTAGGTGACACCTACATCCTCCCTCACGGCATCCTCACGGCCAGACAGACGTCAGAGAGCCAGGCTTCCTCTGGCAGGACCCATCCTGGCGCTCGCGAATGACCAGCGGGCTTTCGACACCGACCGCCTCTGCAGAAAAGCCACATCTGTTGCGTAACTCTTCCCTCCAGCGCATGACCGCTTAGCTTCTTCACCCAAGTGCGACACGCGTTCTCTGTGCTTGGGCAGGAGGCCTTTCTGAGAAATGGCAGGACTCTGCACCGCGCTCTCACTCTCATGTCCTTCGTCAACATCTTCAAGGAATTTCTTTTGTGGGCTAAATCAGTTTAGATAAGGGATCTCGAATGAGCCATCACCAGACTGGATCTCCTGACGGAATGTAAACACCAGCTCTGGTTTCCATTACCTTGAATTTGACAAGCAAGCTCCTTTCCAGGAACACACTTTACTTAACCTTGTTTTAATGCCTGATTTGAACAAGAGGCAAGAATGATTTCTGGATTGTGGCCCATTCTATTTGAATGTTTACATGACATTTAGGGCATCAGACAGATTGGGCAATCTTTGAGACATAGTCAAATAGGCCTCTCATATATCTATGGAATAGCATTTTCCTTGAAATGTCCACCCCTACCCTGTTCAGTGCAATCCTAATGAGGGGGCAACGATGCTCGGGCTTGAAGGCATGATTTCCAAACAGTTTGACGCATGGGTCATAACATACAGGGCTGGTGCTCCAGTCGGAATCAGAACTTCTGCGGCTTCTGGACAGTTGTACAGACTACATGCCTCTTAATTTCCACACATAAATGAGGAATCACTTCTGAGAACAACACTTAATTCCATAATGTCCCCATCACTTGATGAATAAACAAATGGGTACCCAGAGAACACCATGTTATCGATTCAACAGTGAATTACGGATGTGTGCTATCTGGGTAATAAAAAGGTGGGATCAATTGGTTCTGTATTTCCACCAATCAGCACACACCTAACCCACGAATGATCATCAGAAAACTTGAGTAATGTTTAAAATGCATTGAGCTTCCAACAGCATTGCGTTCCCAGCAGAGCATGAGTCTTTTATGCGAATGTGACTTGGAGGGTGCAAAGAGCAAGAGATTTCCTAAACTGTTTTGCACAGAAGAGCTACACAAATGACAGTAGAGCACCGGATTTCCAGACACACAGATAAATGATTTCCTCTGCCTGTTCGGCACAAACCCAGAGGATGTCAGTCACGCATGAGAAACTTTCTATTGGCCTGTCCTAGGAAGGAGTAAAGAGGGGGGTTGGTGAGTTTTTAAGAAAGGTTTCCCCTTCTGGAATTCTGGCTGCCACCATTTAAGAAGGAACAATGACATGATAAACAAGGCACGGGGCGGGGAGGCAGGCCCGACCTACCTCCAGCTCAGTTTCCCATCTGTTGATGTCGTCCGTAGATTGATTCAGCTTCTCCAGCTCTCCCTGGTGACGTGAGAGAGAAGGAATGAAACTTAAGAGTGTAAGAATAAAAGGGGAAAAAAAAGTATTTTCCATTGCAAACAGAGCAGCAACATCTGGAAACGATTAGGTAAGAAAAAGCGAAGCCCAGCTGCGGTTGCTTCACCTCAGCAAATGTACCATTTAACATAGTGCTGGCAGTGACTTTACATTTCGCAGAGGACGGTGGCTAGACGCAAAAGGAATGTTTCTAAAGACATGAAAGAAATGCCTGTGTTTTCAAAATATCCTCTTTAAATTACAGCCTGCATGTGATCACCAGGCAGCCAAGTTAAGGCCAGCAAAACCGTGCCTGAGAAGTCACCTTGCACACAAACATGCATGGTAAAACAGGGCTGGGGTCCTTCTTAGCAGGCCTCCCTGTTAACATGGACCTTAAGGTCAATCATGGTATCGGCAAAATAAACCTAATTAATGCATCTGCAGATATCACCAATAAACAAATACACAAACACCATTTATTTCAACTGCAATTCATTTTACATTCATCAACTGTAAGGTATTTTAAAGATTCGGTCTACTAGTATATTACTGTTCGGGCGTGCTTCCTTCATGCTTTATTAAACTTAGGTATGAACTCCTATTCATTCTTGCTTCCGAAATAATATGATGCGGAGGGTGAAGCCCTCTGCAATCCCTCAAGTAGGGTTTCAATTAGGGCACCCAAAACAGCCCGGATATCGAAGATGACAGAGGCTGAGCATGTACGGCTACTGGCCTAAGGATCATAAAGCAACGTGGGTCGTTATCATGCTCTGAACTTAATGAAAGCTTATCAGCTGCTCCAGTGTGGTCGGTCTCCTCTAACCTTCAGCCTGTTCCTCCGTATCTCTACAGAACACCGGCTTAGACTCAGGCTTCCCCCATGGACAGAGGGAGAACCTGTTGAACCAGTATACATATGCACATACACTGTATATATATTTAACCTATATATTTACATATTAACATTACACATACCCACACGACACATATAATCACACCTGTGTGTGTGTGTGTGCACACATATTTATATATACATACATATATAAATCAGAGAGAGAGAGAGAGAGAGAGAGAGAGAGAGAGAGAGAGAGAGAGAGAGAGAGAGAGAGAGAGAGAGAATATTACACACATGTACACATACGAAGCTTCAGAAACAGCAGCTTTCATGTCTGTGTCTAATTTCTAATCATTCTGAGACTTAAAATCTGTGAATTAAAGCCACGGACCTGAATTCTTGGGTCAACTTCTTCATCCTCTGGAGACTCGGGCTCCTCCTCAGACTTGTTCCCCTGGTCCGGAGGGTCCATGTTGAGGTCCAGATTCGGGTCTGTTTAGTGAACAAAGCTCCGAAGCCTCGGTCCCCAGCCAGCCCCTGCGTTCAGCACAGACACGCCGCCTCCTCGGTTAGATCCATGGAGAACTCTTCAGAACAGGAGCGGCTGGGTGTGTTGGAGCGGCCGGGAAGCATACCGGTCCGGGCTGCACAGAGAGGAGGACTGGCTAGACCCCGGTCTCTCCTCGCCGTCTGGGGGAGGAGAACCAAGGAGCCGGGGGAGAGGTCCGGATCTATGTCGCCCCCTGTTGCAGAAAGCCTGAACACTGGTACACTATATGGACAAAAGTATTTGGACACACCTCTGAATTATTAAATTCAGGTGGTCCCTTACTTCCAGTGAAGGACAATCTTAATGCTCCAGCAGACCAAGACATTTTGGACAACGTCATTCTTCCAACTCTGTGGACAGTTTGGGGAAGAACCTTTTCTGTTCCAGCATGAATGTGTCCCAGTGCACAAAGTGAGCTCCATAAAGACGTGGCTGGAGGAGTTCAGTGTGGAAGAACTTGACTGGCCCCACAGAGTCCTGACCTCAACCCC
>JBBIGA010090028.1:0-11318 GCA_037576975.1 Alestes dentex | reverse complement strand
TGGAGTGGGTGGAGAAGAGCGGCAGGAGTGATTTGTGTGGTGGAGTGGGTGGAGAAGAGCGGCAGGAGTGATTTGTGTGGTGGAGTGGGTGGAGAAGAGCGGCAGGAGTGATTTGTGACAGGCAGGTACCAGCCAGAGTGAAAGAGAAGGTGTACAAGATGGTGGTGAGACCATCTACCATCCCTAGCATCCATATGCAGTTCTACGCCCTTACATATTTTAGCAGACTCTGGCATATTTTGAATTGGGGCCTCTCGGTCTAACATACATTTTAGTTTTTCTGAGGTAAGACTGTTTTTATATCTAGTTCTGGACTGAACTGCAATGGTAATTCACCATTGAAAGATAATAATAATATAAACAGCAATGAGCCACTTCATTAGATCCTCCTACCTTCTATCTACAACCATTGTCCACTTTATCAGCTCCACTGATCACAAAGGCTCCGTTTGTAGTTCACAGTTACAGACTTCCATCTGTTTTTCTGCTTCATATGTCAGCCCCCATTTACCCAGGAACCCCTCAGGACCACCAGTGAGCAGCTATTATTTAGGTGAAGGATCATTCTCCTGTAGGCACACCGACATGGTAGCGTTATGTGTGACCCAATCAGCACACACACACACACACACACACAAACACACCCTTATATGCCACTGCCATGTCAGTATTACTGACCATTGATGATTAAAGTAATTGATTTGATGTTGCTGACCACTTCTGTGAGGGGGGCTGACGAGCAGTGAATGTAAAACAAGGTAGGTGGATATGACGTGGCTTGTTAGTGTGTTCTACTACCATAATAATATGGACCATGTTTCCAAAAAAGTTGGGACACCTTACAAAATTCCAATGTCTCTAATCTGGTAATTCACCTGAACAGGCAAAAGGGCGAAGAAAATATGTTCATCGATTTCACTGAAAATTTTAATTCTATTTGATAAACATAAACGAATTTAGGTTGATACGTGCAACACACTCCAAAAAAGTGCCTTTTCTTTTCGCTACGCTTCTTAATCATAGGGGAATGCAGAAAACAAAATCTCGCAGTTTTGCAAGCGAAGGCCATTCTTGCTGTGTACAAGATTTGAGCTGCTCAGCAGTCGTGGTCGCTGTTGTCTGGTTCTCCTCTTCATGACACGCCAAACATTTTCAGTAGGATGCAGATCTGCAGGCAGGCCAGTCAAGCACATGCACTCTGTCTGCGAAGCCACGCTTTTGTAATTTGTGCAGAATGAGGCCTGGCATTGTCCTGAAATATACACAGAGTTGCTGGGAAAAGACGTCATGTTGATGGAAGCGCATGTCTCTCTAAAATTGTAAGCCTCTGCATCAAGCCCCCATGCCATCACAGATGCTGACTTTTGCACCTTATATTGAGAACAATCTGGATGGTCTTTTTCATCTTTGACATGTAGAAAATGACATCTGTTTTTCCCAAAAACAGGCTGAAATGTGGACTCATTTGAGTACAGACCACATTGCCATTGTCTTCCTGCCTATCTCAGATAAGCTCGGACCCAGAGAACTCGGCGTTTCTGCACAAGATGTGTGGCTTCCACTTTGCATAACAGAGTTTCAGGGAGCATTTCTTGATGCAGCGGCGGATTGTGCTCAGCAACATTAATTTCCCAAAGTACTCCCGAGCACATGTGGCTATGTCTGTCACATTCAGCACATTCAGTCCGTCACATTTCTGCCCTTTGCCTTCACACACAGAGGTTTCTCCCGACTCCCTGAAACTTTTCACGATGTCATCAACTGTAGATGGTCACAGACCAAAATGTCTTGCCTTTTCTGTCTTACTTTTTAGGAGTGTGTTGCAGGCATCAATTTCTAAATCTGTTTACATTTATCAAATAGAATTAAGTCTTATTAAATATCTGTATATAATCTACTGTGGGCAGTTAAACCTTAAAAGGCCTTAACTAAGATGGACTTAACTACTAAGTCGTTGCAGCTCAGATCATTTTTCAAAAAGCACTTTACACCCATTGCTCCAACCATGGAGGATATGATCACATGACAGTTGTACCAAACGCACCAATGAAACCAATGACAAACACATATTTCTGACCATAAATAAAAGACACAGAAGCTGCCCTCAGAAGTTTTTAAATGTATAGGAATATTAACTGTTGAATGGCTTTTCTTCAATGTTTTCTTTATAAACTCTAATGAAGTTAACCAAAACAACAACAGTTAGTGTTGCAATAATGAGCTGAAAATCCTCAACAATTACCTTTAAAATACAAAATTGTATGTAATTATGAGTTTAGACTCCAAGACATCATAACTATCCTCCCTTTCTCTCTCAATGAATGGGTAGGGTGGTCCTCCCTCCTCATCCATCACTCAGTGCAGTGCTAGTAAGTGCTGGTATGTGTTAGATGAAAAATGAGAAGCAGTTTGTGTTCTCCTCCAAGCATGCTGAGGCCGATGGAGCTTCACATGTCTCCGAAGAAGCTCATGCTAGCACTCCCAGCTCAGCGGTATTATAAGTTTAGGCTTATTAGTGTGAGAGAGTTCATTTCTTGTGAACTATAAAGCTCTCGTGTATCGCTCTGGATAAGGGAAAGGAATAGCTGGTGGCCTAGTGGTTAGGGAGTTGCCTCTGTGATTGGAAGGTCGTGGATTCAAATGCCAGGACTGCCAATGGCACCACTGAGGTACCCTTGAACAAGGTACCATCCCCACACACTGCTCCCCGGTGCTGTGTCGCTGGTTGCCCACTGCTTCACTTGGTGAATGGGTTAAATGCAGAGAATAATTTCACACTGTTCACACTGTGTGTTGTGCTGTGGTGTGTTCACAAATGACCACTGTACTTTACATCTGCCAAACACTGTAGAAGTAGCATCATGTGATAGGGGGAGACCTAGCTAATGAGTGGACTGACATAAGAAGGAAAAATCGAATGATTTTGCAATGCCCTCCAACTACCACGTGTTTGTTTTGTCCCATCAGCAACACCTTAATTGATTCAGTGAAGGATTGATTAGATAAACTAGGTTGGATGGTAATGGTAAATACTGGCCTTCCTCCCTGAGAGCACAGTAAACACACACACGCACAGCACAGCACTCTATGTGTTGTTTTTTGACTAAATAAAGGTCATGTACTTAGACTCTTGCACTGCACCATTCAAGAGGTTATCTCATATGTACTGTAATGCGTTCGTTACATTGCCATGGCTGAGTGTGTGTGTGTGTGTATGTATGTGTGTGTGTGTGTGTGTGTGTGTATGGTGTGTATTTGTGTTCTGGGTGTGTATTTGTCAACATTAGTGACGTTTTACTCAACACCAGTGCTGTAAACCTTTCTGTAATCTAATTCAGAGCTGAATTAGACCGTGAGATGAAAGAGGCCCAGAGCTTAGCTGTTATCAGTGATGCCTTTATCACATCAGTCAATAAACTTCAGAAAAAAAGTGATGTCACTACACTTTACTTTCCTCTTTATCTTTTCACCATCCCGTATTACAATACACTTGTATGTGTGCATGCGCTGATAACCTAATATTTACCTAATATTAGGTTATATTGCGTAAATATTATATTCCCCCTCGTGCCGCCAAAAGAGCAATGACTGGTTGAGACATGGACTCCACAGGACCTCTGAATGTGTGCTGTTGTATCTGGAGCCAAGAAGTCAAGCGTTGTTCATCAAACGTCCAGTGCTGGAGGGCCAGGAGTTGGGAGTTACCCTCCTCAAACACACTCATTAAACCTGGCAACTGTGTTGGACATCAGCCCTCCAGGACTTTGGTTCGGGCAACCCTGACTAATTTGTCCCGCAGTTTCTTCAAATCTTTCCTGAACAATGTTTTTGATGTGTCAGAGCACACTGACATGGTGAGCTTTTTGATGAGTAGTGTACATGTAGTTTCTATAAGCGTAATGATATTTAGTTGACAGTCAGCAGCGTTGCAATCAAAATCATTATTCATTTTTTATATTTTCCATTGAAAACTTTGTTTGGGGCTGCCACCTGCAGGCCAGTTCCAAACAGACCGGTAAGAAACTCCCAACACTGCCCAGCTGTTTGCTGCCAGCTCATGGGTGTTACTAACACTGATTTGAGGAAGTGGGTTACAGGGCTACACACATATTTACAGTAGATGCATCAGCTTTTGAAAAAATATGAAGAGTAAAGAGTAAATATAAAATGTAAAATATAAACAGGAGTGCATAATGATTTGCGAGTTCATACAATTACTAAGCAATATATAAATAGGACTGTCTGGGAGTGACTTTGGGACACTCACTCTGTCTGTTTTTCAATAAAAATATATCTACTGATATAATAAGATATAATATTTAATTTAATATATAATAAGATTCTGTCTTGACAGAACCATAGTATTGAGGTCCTTCGGTTATGGATATATTACAACTATTATTTCTTGATTAAAATATTTTAAAATGATATTATAGTTACTACAGGAAAAAATACATTGTCACCCTTCAAAGAAAACCATGTATCTCTTTTGAACAGAGAGGCTGTCCTTTATGAATGAGCCAATAGAAATGCTCGAAAATTCAATGTAATTAAATGTCTTAATTTACTTTTTAACTTAATGTTAGGAGTTATATCAAGGAGTTATGTCAACTTAATATTAGAAGTAAAGAAACTCAAATGAACATAATATTAGAAGTAAAGTAACTTAAATGCACTCAATATTAGAAGTAAAGTAACTAAATATCAGACATAAAGAACATTTTTTGCCTTCTCTTGTGAAGTTATACAATGTGGAGACACACAATGTGCAAAAAATACATCTATCTTTTCCCAAAATAAATAAATAAAATACAACCTGTTGCTGCAGTTTATCAGAACCCCCTCTACCCCAACAATCATCGAACACAGGGCCGCTGTTGGCTAGATATTTTTTGGGTGCTGGACCATTATCAGCACAAAAGTGATACTGACATGGCCGTGGTCATGATACTACTCAAAAATTCCCCCCCTGTGGTCAGAGACTGATTACTGATGAAGATGATGAAGGATGGCAAACACAAACTGTCCATCAAGAGATCTGTCCATCATACAGTCTGTAACTGTACACCAGCAAGGTTGAGTTACAAAAGAGGGGTTTCTGATAAAGTGGCCAGGAGGTCCAAGCTTTGATCAGTAGTCAAGGGTTGTCTGTCAAAATAAGACATGCATCCTCACACACAGTGTCATAGCAGATGCATCCACCAGAGGGCCCTGTTCTCTGAATACTGGCTGTTTCTAACCTGTGTTCATTACTCTCCCTGTGTAAAGGCTAACTTTGCCCTCAGTGGTTTGTGAAGTCTTGTGAGTATTGCAGTTTTAAGCTCCTTGGTCGGTGTTGTAGTTTATGTGTCCTGACCTCTCTCTGTTTAGTCTTCAGTCTAATCCTCAGGATAACTCTCATGATCATCACACACTCTCGTGATCACCACACACCACAGGTGGTGTAGGTGTGAAATAATTGTTCACACTGCACGGCAAATCAGATTTCTTTCTTAAATCAGATGTCTAGACTCAAGTGTTCAGAGTTCAGAATACAAGTGACTAAATCTGATTTATATGGTCAACTGTAGCTGCAGTTGCTTGCACATTAGTTGCTGTAGGGAGGTGCAAAAATCTTGTTAACTATTTCTTTTCATATGTAACTGTAGTGTTGCACTTTCTATAAGTTACAACATGAACAGAGCATGAACATTAGGGTAATATGGTCAGCAGTTGATATTAGCTAACAGGCTAACAGGCTCCACTGTTACTATTCAGAGGCTTTAGGTTCAGATCTTTGGTGAAAGTGAGTGTAAAACTACAACACACTGTATCAATACACTTCCTAAATGTCTGTAAAGCTCTGATCTGTAATAGTGATGCAGCACTGATCTGTAATAGTGATGCAGCAGTTCCTGATGTCTTGAACTGACTTGCAATCTGTCCTGACTGCTTAACCTGAAATCAAAATGAAACCACCTACTAATGTGTCTTGAATCTGATTGGAAAGAGTCAGATTTCATGTCTTTTAGCCATTCGATCACAGCAAAATCTGCCCAGCTTAAATCAGAAACGCTGATAATTCAGATAGCAGCTGCCTGTATGAACACGGCCTAATCGACTTGCCTCTTTGGTTTCTGACGCTGTATGACGCAGCATAAACAGCACAGACTTCAGTCCAGAATTAAGTGGATGTGTGCTGGAACATGAGTGCATGCAGATTAGAATGTGTTCTCATTGCATTCTGGTTTATGACTATCACTGTTTAATAAACATTGTCAATGCAACCTTTATCTTGTTGCGATAAGCCTTTATTAATGTTAATATAGATCTATGCTATTCAAGACTTGTGTACAGTCAGATGCAAACATTTGATGCCCCATGTAAAATTACAGTGAAAGCACTTCTGCCCATTCTAATACAGTCACTGTATATTTACTGAATTTAACATGCATTACATTTTCTTGCACATGACTATGTAATGCTGAGTGATGGATAATACAAAGTAAAATCAATAAAAAGGATGATTTGAGTTTTAACAGCATAGAGGAATGTGGACCCACTATTTGGCAAGCAACAGGTCACTGACTTTTGCACATAACTGTAGGTGTCACCTAGTCTTACAAAAGTCTCCCTTCAACAAAGTGCTGCCATTACTACCAAAACTAAGTAAATGCAAGTACAAAATTTGTTTCTGTTCAGAAGATGTGTGCATTTGAATTGAGAACAATGGGCTGTGTTTTCAGCGTGCAAATTCTGAGTGAGGTTGTTTATATTAGCTTGGCTGACAGTGTGTTTAGTGGTCTACTGGAAGAAGTTCACGCTTAGCTGCTTCTATATCCTCATACACTCTCTGCCACCCACTGCAGTAAGGAGGCACCTGCATGGCCCACACCAGTGTGTGGTGTGTGTGTGTGTGTGTGTGTGTGTGTGTGTGTGTGTGTGTGCGCGTGTGGTAATGAACCATTACCAGGCGCCATGTTCAACCCTCTCCTTCTTCTTTCCCCGCTCATCCTGCTGTCCTCTTTCCCCCACCCTCCATTATTCCACTGCGTGTGTGTTTGAGTGAAGCTCTGATTCTTCATCCCTTACCCACTTTATTGTGATTAATACACAACAAATCCAAAAACCAGAAGTAACTATAAAACAACCCTCCAACTCCAGAGTAACTGTAAAAGAGCCCCCCATTTCCAGAGGGTAACTGTAAAGCAACCCTATATCCAGAGTTAACTGTAAAAGAACCCCCCATCTCCAGAGATAACTCTAAAAGAACCCCCCATCTCCATAATTAGCTGTAAAAGAGAACCCCATCTCGAGAGGTAATTGTAAAGAGCCCCCATCTACTAAGCCACTGTAAAAGAGCCTCCATCTCCAGAGGTAACTGTAAAAAGTCACTCCATTTCCAGAGATAACTGTAAAAGAACCTCCATCTCCGGAGATAACCATAAAAAAAGAACCTCCATCTCCAGAGGTAACTGTAAAATAACCTCCCATCTACAGAGGTAACTGTTAAAGAACCCCCCATCTGTAGAGGTAACTGTAAAAACAGAGATAACACTAAGAGAACCACCCATCTCCTCCATAGGTAACTGTAAAGGACCACACCATCTCTAGAGTAAGTGTAAAAGAACCTCCATCTCCAGAAGCAACTGTAAAAGAACCCCCTTCTCTAGAGGTAACTAAAAACTCTAATTCCCAGAGATAACTGTTAAGGATCCCTCCCCCCTCTCCAGGGATAACTCTAAGAGAACCACCCATCTCCAAAGGTAACTGTAAAAGCCCTCATTCCCAGAAATAACTGTAAAGGAACACCCCATCACCACATGTGTCTGTAAAAGAACCCACCATCTCCAGAGGCAACTGTAAAAGAATCCCCCCATCTCCCATCTCCAGAGTAATTGTAAAAGAACCCCCCACCCCATCTACAGAGTAACTGTAAAATAACCCCCACCCCATCTCCAGAGTAACTGTAAAATAACCCCCCTGTCTCCAGAGTGACTGTATAAAGAACCCCCAGCCCATCTCCAGAGTAACTGTAAAAGAACCCCCGCATCTCCAGAGTAACTGTAAAAGAGCACCCCATCTCCACAGGTAAATGAAAAAGAACCTCCATCTGTAGAGGTAACTGTAAAAGATCGCCCCATCTCCAGAATTAACAATGAAAGAACCTCCCACCATCACCACCAGCACCCCAAACATCTCTTTAGGTGACTGTAAGAAATAAATGGCTACAAATAGCTCTGAGAGCAGCACTATGACCTTGGGCAGTATGTGTTGGTGTGTTATTGAGTGGTAAATGCAGTGTTTGCAGTGATGGTAATGAAGCTGTTATCCTCTGGTTACCTGCTGTGACCTGTGAGCTCTTAATTACACACTGCCTGCCTTCATACCTTTCTCTTTTTCCCAGGCCTCTTCACACACTTATTCACTCTGCAGACAAAGGCCTTCTCTTTCTCTCTCTCTCTCTCTCTCTCTCTCTCTCTCTCTCTCTCTCTCAGCTTTTGGTTTTTCACGTCAGTATGCATTATTAATATGGCTGCTTTATCAAAGCATTTGTAAAACCTCTTACTCCTCTTCTTTCTCTCTCTCTGCTCATTGTAGGGAGGGATTAAAACATGCAAACCATGCTCAAACATGTACACCATGTTCTTCACTGCTAAAGTTAAAGTTTAGTGGTTGATCCAAGTTTCAGTCTTATTCCTGCCTCCATGTTGGAGGACTTTAGAGGACAGTGGTGAGTAATGTTTGTTTATATAATGACTTTAGAGGGCAGCTGAGAGTTTTGTCTTTTTCTTTGTTTATTAATAATGCCTTTAGAGGGTGTTGGTGATTAATGTTTGTTTATTTGATGTTTATTAACAATGCCTTTAGAGGGCAGCAGTGAGTAATGTTTGTTTTTTCGAACGCCCGTCCGGAGGTACTAACTGAGAGGAGAAACCGCATCAGCCCATCCAAGCTGAGGCATTTGATCTTTCTGAATGTCAGCCTGCACTGAGGACATACTGTTTGGTTACTGAGGTTGGTTCTGTGTTAAAATTAAAAGTTTGATTAAAATATTTAATACAGTAAGAATGCCTGCTTTTGTAACAGAACAAATACACAAAATTAGGCAATTAGAAGGCTTTTCATAAAAACACTAAATGCAAAAGGGTTTATCAACACACAAAGCATTCATATTTGCCAAGTTAGGCTAAAATATGAGGCTACAGATGATAATAAACTAAAAGCCATTTGGGAGCTGAAAGAACCGGCTCTTCTTTGGGAGCCGTGCCATGAGAGCCGGCTCTCTGAAAAGAGCCGAACTTCCCATCACTACAGCCTGCGAACGTAAAATGAGAACTGCGTTCAGTCTCACGAGAGTGAACGTCACTCACGGTTACATTCATAATTTGAAAACCGACTCATTCAGTTCAGCGTTCACAAAAAATAGGAACATGCACAACACTGCTTATAGTCACTTGTGAACAGGCCACACCACAACACAGTGTGAACAGTGAGAAATTCTTTCTCTATATTTAACCCATTCACCAGATGAAGCAGGGGACAGCCAGTGACGCAGCACCAGGGAGCAGTGTGTGGGGACAGTACTTTCCTTAAGGGTGCCTCAGTGGTGCCACTTTCAGTCCTGGGATTCGAACCCAACACCTTCTGAACCCAACAACTCCCTAACCACGAGACACCTGCTTATCCAGCATTTCTTCTGGTATCAGGGGTGTCAAATGGTATAATGGTGAATTTCACATGTTGGAGAGTAACTTGAGTATTTCTTCATATTTTAATTTGCTTTGGATAAAAGTGTCTTTCAATGCAATGTAATGGTGAAAAATCATAAAATGTGACTTATGCTAAATGTATGGCACACAATATATCGGGTTTTAATTTTTTTTTCCATTGTGTTGAACTTATACATAGATTTTTGTCTATAAAAGGCAGAAAAGTGTCCTATTTAAATGTGCTCCCTGTAGAGGATGTATTTCACTTGAGTAAGGGTGAGTCAGTGTAAAAAGCCTTTCCATTTGAGAACAGATTGTGACTGTTACCTGTCTTTTGTCTTTTTGTTTGTAGGACTGATGTAATTACATGTTTTTTCTCGTTACTCCTGAATCACCCCTGCAGGGCAGGGCCTGCATCAGAATCAGAAAACTTCACTGATCCCAGAGGAAAATGCTGGTCCCCTGGAGAGCAGACGATTGTTTTCTTACATTTCGGCTTAAAGGATAAAATGGCTCCTCTCAGGCTGCAGGACTCCAGGTGACAGATGGATTAATAGCTAGGTAGGTACTTTCCCAAAGGAAATTCTAGTTGTAATAGTAGAAATGACAGTACTGAATACAATGTTACAATAATTACAAAAATTACAAAACATACAGGGCTATACACTATCTACACCATAGATAAACTATACATAAAGATCCTGGAAAGAAAGTCAGTTTAGAGACCAGCTGTGTACTGAAGATGCTCTTCTGTTGGTCCAGTGTTTGTTGCAGCAGATGCGAGAAATTGTGAAATTTTGGACTGTTGTTGCAAAATAGTCCAGGGGGGCTCTCAAAACAGAAGCAAATTCCTTTATAAGGATATTGATCTTGTTGGAGTCCCTGTTGGTGGCATTATTGCCCCAACACACCACATTATAAAAGACTGCCCCCTCAAACAGACGCCCAAGCAGACTCAAACCTCTTCTGTAGAGCCTCTTAATTGTACAGATGCTGTTTATAGAGTGAAGTTTCTTCTCAAAGTGAGAGGTCTGCAAATAAATTATACTCAATTTTCATAAATGGACAAAAAGTGGACAAGTCTATAAACAATTTTGTGTGGGGACCACTGTTTTTAGCTATTTTTGATCTAAAATGTAAGCAAAATAGCACAACAGGGAGTGTGTTATCATTAATACACAATAAAACACAACCTCAAGTATTCTACTGCTCTTATACTACGGTTCTACAAAATGAAAAACAATCTAAAGCATAATTTAAATTTGGAAGCCTGGATTTTCTGTCAGATCCTTCAGTTCCTTTAACTCAAAAAAGTACTGTGATCAGCTTTTCTTTTTTGAGTTTTTTTCTTAATATATTGTAGAATCATGTGTATATATGTATATATGTATATATGTATATATGTATGTATGTATATATGTATGTATGTGTGTGTATATATATATATATATATATGTATATGTGTATGTGTATGTATATGTATGTGTATGTGTATGAATATATTTGTATATATATGTATATATAGTATAATTTACTTTTGAAACGTCTGAAATTCACATTGTAGGTGCATTCCCACTGTGAGAGACAGAATGTAAAAAAAAAAATCAGGAAATCACATTGTATGAT
>JBBIGA010089978.1:0-7500 GCA_037576975.1 Alestes dentex | reverse complement strand
GTGTGTGTGTCAGAAACCGGCCACAGAAGGTGCCCTGCGTGCAAGCAGGAAGTTCTTTATGCTAAATTAGCCAGTTTCCTCTGAGCGTCTGAACGTGCTCTCTCTCCCTCTCTGTCTCTGAGCGTGCTCTCTACCTCTCTCTTTCTGTGTTTGCGTCTCTCTCTCTCTCAATAGGATGGTCAGCCTTTACTGATGACGCTTCACTGCACAGAGAGGACCAGTTTCATGCATGATTGGCCACCTGCCTAGAGCTCCTCTCTCCCTGTCTTTCCCTCTCTCTCACTCACACACACACACACACACACACACACACAGCCAAACTGGGTTTATTTGACAAGTCCTCATTAGGCCTCTGATAAGGGTGATAAGAGAACAGCAGAAAGAATTAAATTAAACAACCGGTACTCACTGTTACCATAACAACCGGTCCGATGCCCTTAACCACATGTGTTAAGGGGGTTACCCAGGCATGGACTGCTATTGGGGTTTCCGAGACAACAAATGCCATAGCTACAACAATCTGCTTCACTTGTTACCAGGGTGTGTTTTTGTGTATACGTTTTTGAGTACAACAGAGAGTTGCATAGCAACAGAGTATTTACATACTTACTCCTCCAGGATGCCAAATAATTCATCACAGTCGTCTGATAAGACCATAGTTAACTGTAGCCTTTAACATGAGCAGAAGCAGTAGATGTTAAATGTGCTCGCACAAAATGTTTACTGAGTTTTAAAAAGGGCCTTTTCGAAACAAATCATCACTGACTGCTGGTGTCCAGTGCAGTACTAAACATGCACTTGTCACTTTGACATGACTGAATATGTCATGTCAAAGTGTTTTCGAAGATTTTGCGACCTCCACACCCTTCCACCCAGAAAACGGAAAAAGGAAGTTGAGTCACACACTTGACAATCACACAGTTATGATGTTACAGCGTATTACTAAATGAGAGAGAGAGAGAGAGAGAGAGAGAGAGAGAGAGAGAGAGAGAGAGAGAGAGAGAGAGAGAGAGAGAGAGAGAAGGCTGGAGAGAAAGAAAGAAAGAGAGAGACAGAGAGAGAGTGAGAGTGTGAGAGAGAAGGAGAAAGAGAGAGAGACAGAGACAGAGAAAGAGACAGAGACAGAGAGAAAGAGACAGAGAGAGAGAGAAAGTGTGTGAATGTGTGTGTATAGTAGTACTTGTACACATGAGGGGCTTTTATGCAAACAAGGGACTAAAACAATCCTCAACTTCACCATTCTGCAGACACCACCTGCTCTCAACAGCAGAGCCCTGGTCGAGTAGGACATTGTGACATCATGAGAACATTTTACCGTTTAAGAGCCCAGAGCACAAAAAAGAGAAGTGTGAATTCATGCACTTATCCACGGGCGTATGTACTGCAAAGTCTTCTTTCCCCTTTCCATCCACTTACACAGCTAAACACTGCTCCCCTGTGAGTTCTGAGCGCAGGGCCTGCGCGTTTCACACTGCACACACACACACACACACACACACACACACACACACACACACACACACAGAGGGCTGCTCTACAAGTAGCTCCTATAAGATGTGTTAAGCTTTAGCCTCTGAGGAGCAACATATGAGGCTGTAAAGCTTTACAGGCTAAAACCTTCAAGCAGCATTATTTCCACACAACGTACACAAAGTAAACCCAAAAACTGGATGCAACACACTGAACTAGTCCACTAGCAAGCCACATGAGGAATACACTGTATTGTTCTGTACAGTATTTTCAAAAAGCACTATGCTACCGCTAACAGTTCCCCTATCAAATGCTTTCAACAGCTATCAAATGCTTCTGAAGCCCCTGGAATATTCAATATTTTAATGTGGAGTTTGTAAACAAATAATCCAAAGTCTCTGGTTGCAGAGCTGGCAGCTGTGAACTGCTGCTGACAAAATAGCATTCCGTGTGCATGTTAAGCCTTTAAAAAATTAATTCCATGCTTAATAGCCATTACTGTTGTACTCAATGCCTTGCTCCACATCTTAGTCTCTTCTTCTGTATTCACTTTCATCCTTTAGATCCCAAAGCAATCTCCGCAGTGTAGAGTCGGGCCACACCAAGAGAGGAGAAGTGAAGAATCTGGAAGTGTAGATCATGACAGCAGCGGGCTAACAAAGGAGAACAAACACCAGCAAAGCAGCTGCTCACACAGCTGTTACTGTTAGTGACACACCTGCATGGGCTCTCTTCGAGAAAGTTCTCCTCGAGAAAGTTATCCGCAATTCTGCTGTTGGAGAAAGTTCTCATCCACGTGCACTGTTGTACAATATTGGAATATTCTCCAAATTCATGCTGTTCAAGAACGTTCTCCTCCATTCAGACTGCTCCAGAACATTTTCCCCCATTCATCCTGTTCTACAGCATTCTTCTCTATTCACGTTTTTCTAGAACGTTCACCTCCATTCACACTGCTCCAGAACATTCTCTCCCATTCACCCAATTCTACAATGTTCTCCTCTATTTAGGTTTTTCTAGAATGTTCTCCTCCATTCACACCGCTCCAGAACATTCTCCTCCATTCATGCTGTTCTGGAGTGTTCTCCCCTCGTTCACAATGTTCTAGGATGTTCTCCCTTGTTCACAATGCTCCAGAATGTTCTCCCCCATTTAGTTCTTAAATGATCTCCCCATTCATACTGTTCTAGAACATTCCCACTGACTTTATTGTGCTTCTAAAAGAAGTGCAGCTTAAGACAGTAGTAAATGCTGGCAGTACTAAAATGACAATGTTTGTGGTGGATTGAATCATTATGTCAAGTTTCCTCTCAACAAGCTGCAGACACAAGACAACAAATAACTTTTGTTGAAACATGCACGTGTTTGTGTGTGTGCACGTTTGTGCGTATGTATGCATACAAACACTCTTGTGCGCATGTGTCATTTGAATGACGGTTGGGGGCAGGAAACATTCTCAGCATTGCTTGTAATGTGTCTGCAGTTTCACAATTTTCCATAGTCATCACGCATCTTTTTTGTATGGCCACAGGGTCACCCTGCTGTCTGACAAAGACTTCATTTTCATAAAACCACTGAAACACATACGCTTGCAAACACACTGAAACATCCACACTCACTTAATATTCTGCCGTCTTCTGAGATTGGTCTTGAAACAAAGACACTTATTGAGTAGAGCCCTTACAACAGAACTCATATGCAAATATTATGCCTACACAAAAGCCATTCAGTCTGTGTGTGTGTGCATGTGTGTGTACATTCAAATGTGTATATAAGCAAATAAATACATACTATTAAGCATCCATACACTTAACGTTTCAAAAGCCACACAAACACATTATGCAGGGTCTGAAACACATTCGGTCAGTTAAACACAAAAACACATACACATCATTATTGTTACTTTTATTATTTTTTTTTTTATAAAGGCAAGAAACAAACACAATTAAATTACTTTTTCACATAATGCTTGCACTTTGCAGGCTAAATGAACACAGTGAAATGAAACACAGTCCAGAACGACACACAGATGCGTGGAAAATGTTGAAAGGAGCACAAAAACAAGCCAAAATAACAGAGTCCTTGCATCTTTCGAGGGTAAGTTGTCAGAAATGCAAGAATGTCTGCAGCAAGAAATCACGTGTGTATGAAGTAAACAGCAGAGAAGCCAGAGTAAACACACTAACAAACACAATTTTCTTTAACAACAAACTAACTAAAAGGCTAACATGTACTTGAACTTTCACTAACCTGTATGTACTAGAATCCAAGCATTGTGGAAAAATGAATAATGAATCGGCATAAACATAAAACGTGCATGTAGACATTGGCATTTTTCCAGCACACAAAAGGCTGCTTCCAAATACAATATTCAGTAAAAAAAAAATGTTTTTCATGGAATGCTATGATTACATAACCCACAAACCTGCTAGAATATTCCATGTTTGATGTTGGTACAAGATGTGCTAGGAGGTGATGGAAACACAGGTTGTGCGAGGTGAAGAGCCCCAGGGATGCTCTGAAACAGTGGTGCTTCACACTGACAAATTTTCACACTGGGATAGTAAAGTAAAGTGGCTCCTTATAGTCATGCGTGCACACCACAGCACACAGTGAACAATGTGAAATTCTTTCTCAGCATTTTTTCTCTGCACGGTAAAAATCTTCAGATATTACAGTAGCAAATACAGGCAGTGGAAATGCCTTCAACAATCCTGAACTCTATTTATCACCCAGTACAGGGCAAAAAATGGCAAAAAGTAAATAAAACAGAAGCATCCATGTACTAGCTGGATCACATTTTGCATTTTAGAGTTGGGAGATGGCTGACAGAGACCAGCATTGTGAAAGCCCCCCCCCCATCTCACTTGGTCCACAGATGCTCTGTCCCACATACACATTCAAATTCCGCACAACTTGTTTAATGGCTGCAGTAGTCTTTACTCATTTTTTCCTGTTGGTATAGTTGCCTCTAATTTCACAGCACCACACGTTTTAAAATCTTCAGGAACAAATGCATTCATTTTCTTCTTTTGTTGTTATTAGAAATTGTCAAAACTATTTAGGTACATTATCATCATCATTTTTCAATAGTTACTCCCCCCATGTCATCATTCCATTGCAATGTTTAACCTAGAAATCATCATGTGCTAAATTGGTAGACAATGGTCATCCCTAATGTCATGAGCGCCAACAGAAATCACCTATAATAAGAAATAAAGGTCCAGTCGCAGATTGTGTGGAAAGAGAAAGTAAGTCAGATTATGGCCGATTATAACTCTGCACCCGTTATACCCTAAAAAACCTTTCAAAGGGTAGTTCATAAAAGAACCCCTTTTGTAAATGTGAGATGGGAGAGTGTGAAGAATGTGCACGTCATGCAAAGGTTCTTGGAAGAACATGAACATTATGTGAAGGTTCTTTACACCTTTAAAAAAGTTTCTCACGTCTCATTTACAATAACGGTTCTTTAGGGAAGTACAATAGTTCTTTAAAGAACCTTTTTAAGAGTGTAAAAGCAGTTTAAACAATTCTTATGTGCTCCTTGAACATATAATTACTTGTGTATAATAGCCTCTGACAACAATGAGACTCACACATTACAGGATGATAACTGTAGGATGTCTGTGTAGGTTCAATGGACACTGGGACACATAGACTGACCAGCAAGAACTCAATTCTCAGTATGGAAGAGCAGGTGAAATGAAACTCTGGCTAAAATGTGTATCCAGTTTGAGGCAGAATGGACTACAACAGAAAGGAACTCTCTCAAGAGATTTAGTTATATGATGTAATGCTTACTTGACCGTATTTATGTTGTTGTTAAGGAAAGAGGAAACAAGGCCAAGTATAAGAGAAGAAATCATGCGTGTGATGAATTTCTTGTTAGGTCATCTTATTATTTCTTCCTGTTCCTAAAAACATCTTACAACAAAACTTTCAGAGGAAAAGTTGACAAAATGCCTCAAAGAACATTCTTTAAGCACTGAAAATATAGGACATGTAATATGTTAACATTCTTAAACCCAAGACGCATATTTTAATTACTGACTATTGACAATTGTCAGTGGTAGTAAAAGCATTCATTTATATTTCATATACATTATATAGTGAAAGGTATTAGAACACACTTCTTAATTCTTATTGAATTCAGATGTTTCAATCAAGCATACAAAGACATGCTTCCAACT
The DNA here is from genome assembly GCA_037576975.1 of Alestes dentex. NCBI lineage: Eukaryota > Metazoa > Chordata > Actinopteri > Characiformes > Alestidae > Alestes > Alestes dentex. The sequence goes on along the minus strand of JBBIGA010089978.1, from coordinate 1,840 downwards.
TTGTGGACACAGTTTGGTGAAGGCCCTTTTCTATTCCAGCATGACTGCGCCCCAGTGCACAAAGGAAGCTCCATAAAGACATGACTGGATGAGTTTAGTGTGGAAGATCTTGATTGGCGGTCACAGAGCCCTGAACTCAACCCCATCCAACACCATTGAAAGCCTTCCAAGAAGAGTGTTCTAGCTGCAAAGGGGGACCAACACCACATCAAAGTCTATGTATTTGAAAGCAGAGTCACTAAAGTCCCTATTCATTGTAATGATAAGGCATCCCAGTACATTTATCCATATGGTGTATTTACCAGACCCTCTCTTATTAAGAGCAACAACCAATCATTTACAGGGGACAAGACAGTAGTGTTTATGGAGACCTCAGTTTTATGGTTTCAGTTTCTATAAGGGCTGTGCAATATATCATCTGCTAATCATTATTGTAATATCAGTCTCTACAATACAGATATCACAAAATGAGCCTCTAACTAATAGGCTAAACACAAAATGCTCCATTTTCTTTGTCTACTCAAAATTGTACAGCGTCTTTGGGTATTTTGAAAAGCACTTTATAAATTAAATGTATTGTTAGTCTAGTCAAGTTTCAGTCAACTAAAAGTCTGACATTTATTTTGCCAACCAAACATGTTAGAACTTAGAAGTACACGCACATAAATTTAAATAAAGTAAATAAATAAAATAACATCACATCATTAAAAAGTGCAAATAAAATGAATATGTGTGTGTCTATTGCAATAAAACCCACATTTGTAAAACTGGTAAAAGTCTTAAGTGTGTTGGCCTGAACTTACCTGAATTTTTTTTTTATTCCTGAACAAATATAGTCTACACAACCAAATCAGAACAATTTACGATCAGCTTTTTTGCATGGATATGAGAAAAGCTGCTTATCAAAATGCTGTGTGTGTGTGAGACTTTGTGTGTGTGTGACTGTGTGTGTGTGACTGTGTGTGTGTGTGTGTCATTTCTCTCTCCCTGGCACTATATTGGCAATGCGTCCCAATACTTTTGTCCACTCTAGATAGATTTAATTCACAGTGCCTCTCAATGGACAAAAGTATTGGGACGTAGCGCCTTTCAACAATATGACATGATATATTTCGTTACAGTTATCGTCACATGACTAGCATTTATGTTGCGTCTCATCTTGTTTTTGTCACGTGATAAATGTTCGTTGACGACGATTTTTAGTGATAATTTTCGTTGAGAAAGTAACACTAGCTGAGGGGGCCGTGTAAAATTTCGCGGCTCTAGGTTATTCCCGGGCCGAGTTACGGGGCTGTGATGTAAACACTGGGTCCTCCAGGTAGCCGGAGGAGGGGCTGCCCGCTGCAATGCCTGCTGAAAATTGTTGTAGTTTGCCAGCGATTTCCATGAACCGGCAGACGCAAAACTGACATTTAAGTATCGATACCAGTAGTACTTGAAATCGAAATCGAGACTAAATTTTAGTATCGATTAGTATCTAGAATCTTATTTTTTGACAACCCTACTAACTAATCACAGTTTTTCTGACAGAGTGACCAATCACAGCTGCTAGGAGTTGCTAGGTGTTCTGATGATTTTAGGTATTTGTGAAATCCAACAAAAGTCTCTTTTATTTTAATTTTTAACCATTAAAGATGTTGGTGAACCCGTGCCAGAATGGACACGGCTAAAGTGCTGTAGACAGAAAAAGGAGACAGTAGTGTTAAGTTAGTGTTAAAACATTACAATTACAATAAATACAATTGGCAAAGTGTTCTCTTAATCATTTCCAGACCTCTTTCCTCATGGAAGTCCAATATTCATTTTAGCTACAATCAAATACCTGGTTTGGCTCGTTTTA
>JBBIGA010089967.1:5000-11321 GCA_037576975.1 Alestes dentex | reverse complement strand
CACACACACACACACACACACACACACACACACACACACACACACACACACACACACACACACACACACACTGAGTCAATAGCTGATTTCATCCATTGCTGTTTTTTTCTACTATTTGGAAAGATTTAATCCAGTAGGGCCTTAAAGCCAAAATAAATCTGAAATGATTACAACTAAATACAAAATAACATAGATGTCTTGTGATACAGAAGCTGAATGATGGGGTGTGAGCAGCATAAAATCACACTGCAGAAATGTGACTGAAATCTAAATCAAATTATTCAAAACTGATTCAGATGACTCTAAACAGATTCAAATGATGCAAAACTGATATTGTTCGACATACCATCACCAGGAATTGAAACTTGGAGGAATTTGAATCAACAAATAAACCGAAGGTGTGTGTATGTGTATGTGTACCTGCAGTTTTTTCTGCTCCATGCTGATTTCGGAATACTCCTGTGCCGTTGCCAGAGCAGCTGCCAAGGCTTTTTTGCGCTGACTCTTGGCTCGTTTGGGCACTGAGGTGGTGATGGGGATCGGAGTCTGAACGATATTGATTGGAGAATTCTCTGGAAGGTTATCCAACTGTACACAACAAACACACTCTGGTGTTACTATATTTGTGAGGACATTCCATTGATGTGTGTAATAGTAATGTCAGTACTACACCTACACCTAAACTTGAGCCTAAGCTTTAATCTCAGTCACCAAAAGGCTTTTTGCTCTAGTTTTTTCTAAAAAAAAATTGACTGGATCCTCACAAAGTGATAAATATACACATAATTTATAGGTAATTCATTGGGCATATTCAAACAAACACAGTGTGTTACAGCTCAACACTCACTAGTGGTTTGGGCAGTTTGAGCTGGACTTGTTCGGGTTTGTTCCGTTGCACAGCGCCCCCTGTGGCCAGGTCAGGAAATTCCTCCTCATCCTGCACAGCATATCCAACACAACTGTTAAAATACTTCAGTACAATAATCACCACCAGAATTAACCACTAAGAGAGCTGAATCCTCCAGCAGCCCGCAGGGCCCTAATCCAATTTACAGTTTTTGCCCCCTAAATGACTTGCTTACTTGGTTTCTGAACACTATTATCTATGAACATGGACTAAATTTCAGGTTTCCCGCCAGCTGCTATCGTGTTTAGCTGTGCTGATGCACTTCAGTCCATGTTTATAGATAATAGTGAGTCACACAATGTCAGAAACCCCATTAGACAGAGACAGTGAGCACCCAGCTATCACTTTAAGATGGCTGTATATGAGGGGTGTGATAATGATCGGCTGGGCTGGATGTGGTCGGATAGAGCATATAAAACTGTGGTGTGTGTGTGTGTGTGTGTGTGTGTGTTAGTGATTTCAGGACCTGGAAGAAGAGCGGTTCAGGTGTGTGGTCGTTGTTGGAGGTGCTGGGTGTGTTGGTGGTGTTGGGAGTGTGTGTGGAGGGCTGAATGCTCTGTTGGACTCTTCGCTGACCCCCAACCTGCCCTCGCTCTGTTAGGCCACCACCACGACCCACAAAACCCATCTGGAACTCCTGTTCAGGGAGAAAACATATTCGTAGACATATTTCATACCACTACCATAATAAAACAAAGTAAAAATCAATCACCTACATCTCACTAGACAAGTGGGCACAGCAGCACCTTCGCTTGCCTGCCACCTCCTATTCTCACAACGTTCTAAATAGGCGCTATAGAAAACATCCTGACCAGCAGCCTCTCAGTCTGGCCTGGTAGCTGCACTGCCTCGGACCACAATTCCCTCCAGAGAGTGGTGAGGACAGCAGAGGGAATCATCAGAACCTGCTTCCTCTCTATATGAGATCTACACCTGTAATGCTGCCTTAGCAGAGGCGTCAAGATACTTAGAGACCCCACCAAGCCTGGTCTTGGAATGTTTACCTTCTGACCTCTGAGTGCAAAACTGCCAGATATAGCAGGAGCTTCCTCAAACTTCTTCCTCAGACTAATTCCCTCTAATAACGAAAAACATGCTTTCCTATCAGGTCTGCTGAACTCCTGAACACACACATTATTGCACTAATTTTGTGCAATAATTTAATTTAACCGGATGAAATCTGTTTGATTTACCTGTGCGTAGTTCCTCTGGTCAGGCGTTTTGTTCCTGTGGAAGGGTGATGCTCTGTCAGGCCATGGCTTTGGACCAGCCTGAGATGCTACATTCACCCAGGTAACTGCTGAACACACCAAAAACTCATCACTTACTCAGAGAACAGCTTTCCATTTATAACAGCTCTGTAATACTCTAATAACACCCCACAAAAGCAAATTATACAGAACAATGTATCAGCATTAAAAGAACAGTTCAGCAACAACAACAAAAAAACCCCACAATTCTCCACCTCAACCAGATCATTTGAGACATGTTTGGATCCAAATTTTGCCTCTTTAGCTCAGAACTAGAGCTACATGGATAACATCTCTAACATTAGACATTGACAGTTACCCAAATCTTTTACTGTAAACACCCAACATTTCTCTGCACCCTCAAACCACATCCTGCTCTTCATTAAGGTGGATCAAACTTGGGGACGAGGTTTACGACACAGTATGACTTACTATGGGTTGTTAAAAATGAACTGAACTTCAGTGCTACAAGCTGTTTCAGACGACATCAAGGCTGCTGTTCACAAAGCAGGACTGATCTGGGATCAGATTCCACCACACTTATAAGGTCATAGAAACTGACTCTAGATCAGAGCTAATGCTCCTGAGGCGGTTTGTGAAAACAGACCCTGTTGTGTAAAAAGGAGTCACAGCATTCAGCTCCCCGCTAAGGTTCAGTACACTTTTACAGCTCACAGAAAGTCACACTGTGTCCTAAACCAAGTCCACAAGTTTGATCCACCTTAATGAAGAGCTGGATGTGGTTTGACGGTCCAGAGAAGTTTTGGGTTTAAATTTACAGTAAAAGATTTGAGTGACTTCTAGTGTTATCAGTGCTAGCCTTGTAGCTCCAGCTAAAGACGACAAATTGGTCCTGAATCCGTCTTGACTGAGTAACAACATCTGGGGGAGGTGGATCAGTGGGTATATTTGATTTCTTCACTGTACTTACCAGTCATCACTCCAGCCTCCACACCCTGCAGAGAGATCACATGATCAGTGTATAATCATTTCTTTATATTTACAACCCCATTTGTTAGTTGTGTTTGTGTGTACCAGTGTGTTGGTGTGCTGGTTGCTGCGGTTTGCCGCCCCCTGATGGTTGTGTTTGGGACTGCAGTAGCCGCTGTCGCTGTCTATATCAGCCTCGCTCGCCCCTTGCTCACTGGACGACTCGGTCGGTTGGGACACGCGTCTGCGCCGGGGCTTGCCCCTCCACTGCATCCCACCATCCGACACACACCTGCTACTGCTGCCGCACGCCTCGCCGGGGAAATCTAACAAACACACACACACACAATGTTCTACATTCGCATATTACTCACATTTACTAAAAATACACTCAATACTCTTTGCTAACAAATAACTTTACAGTAGATTCACTATTTAAGTTCCTTTATTAATCTGAAATTGTTGTATTGTTATTCATCACTACTGACCCACAGAAATCCACCTGATATAATGATAATCATAATTTAGATCACCAGACAAGTGTTAGATATTTAACAAACTATTAAGTGATAACAGTTAACATCTGCATTTAAAGTTCAAGGACAGGCTAGAATTAGACTCTGAATCACCACACAACCAGTTAAGAGGACGCCAGACATGTTACATATTCTTTCATATCATGAAGGAAATGAAAGATTTTTTGTTTTGACATATTTTCATTTACAGTAATTTACCCAACAAATAGTACATTTTGAAACTTTAACAATGTTTACATTATTTCAAAGAAGTAAGAAAAATATGAGTCCTTAATATGCAGTTTTCAGTGATATGGGCCTTTTAAAAGGACACAAGGAGAGATTTTACCAGGTGACAGGGACACCTTTCACTACACGTCACACCAAAGCACATAAACTATGTGCTTCACACACCTGTAATTCCACATTCCACACACACACACACACACACACACACACACACACACACACACACAGAGCCATAGAGCTAACCACAGGTGTGTGTGTGTGTGTGTGTGTGAGATAACACTCTGACAGGGCCGGGTGTGAAGAATGTGCTTTTATGTGAGAGGAACATGCTGTAGAGCTGAGAACACACTAAGCGTTTAAAGGTGTTTAATATAAGACTGCTCAATAATACTCATGTATGTGATTTTCATTACTTATTAGGTGTAAAAAAGAAAAAGAAAAAAAAAAAAAAAAACACTGTGTGATTTGTAGCAAATTATGATCCTTGATTACATAAACAGTCATATGCAAAAGCTGGGGTATTCCAGGTCACAAGATGTTTTGTTCATGCTCTCCACAGAGCACACATTTCTGCCACGTCTCCAACACAAATACAGACGTTTTATTCAGTGTTCAGTGAAGCTCCATGTGTCTGAGTGTTTATGTGGATGCTGATGATGGTATAACACAAAATCTGAAGTAAATCAGAGTATCTGGCCTCACAACAACCTGCATGTATCTCTCCCCCATTAATGGGCTTAGTTTTAGGACCAAAAGCTTCTCAAACTGGTAGAGCAACGTCTCAGGCGTCAGGTGGGGCAACCACAATCATTTCATGGAATAACTTCAAGGCAGACGTCTGGTTCCACCACTGCTAACAGTTCTGACTCTGTGAGTTTCTCCAGAACCCACAAACCCACTCACACCTTAGACTGAATTATGAATTATGAGAGAATTGTGGAAAACAGGTGGAGCTTTTAGAGGCAGACATCCGGTTCCATTCACCTCCACTGAACAATTCTGAATCAATGGAATTCCCCTTTAAAATGCTGTAATATTTAATAATGTAGGAGTTTATATATATATACATAATACACACATAATGTGTGTATACACACACCTATGTATATGTCAACTCAGTAAAAAGTGAATTTCGTTTTCTAATGTTCTAAAAATGTAAAAATGATCAATAACCACAAACAGAACAGAGATGCAGAACCAGAGCTGCTGTGGATTAGAGGGTTGTGGTCACTTCCTGGAGAGTGTGACCTCATCTTACCCATCATGACTCACTCAGTACTGCAGTGGGTGGATATGAGTGTGATGTCAACTGACTTACTACACACACATGCACACGCACGCACGCGCACGCGCACGCACACACACACACACACACACATACACACACACACACACACACACACAAACGCACGCGCAAAACACAACAATAAACACTGATAGGGCTAGTCTGATCTCATCTGTGGTCTTCTGTGTTTGATAATCTCTGTTTATTCGTCTTTAATCTTTCAGATCTGACTGGTCCAGCCCCTTGCCACAGTTATGAGGAAAAAAAATTCTGACACAAACAATGGCAAACAATAATGCAGCACTAACACAAACTCACTGTTTAAAAATGTTTCCACACAGTTGAGGTTTATCTGCAGTCTTTTCTGATTTTATCGTTAATGCATTAACAGCTGAGTAATCCAGATCTCCACGCTGTTCAACCCTCCCAGAGATATTTTGGGTTTGTGTTGACGGTAAAAGATTTGGGTGACTACTGATTTCTAGTGTTAGTGATGTTAGCCTTGTAGCTCCAGTTCTGAACTAAAGATGATACATTTGGACCCAAATTCTTATTGACTGATCAGCCACATCTGCGTGGAACATTTGTGGCCATGTGATATTGAGCTGTATTGTTCCTTTAAGAAAAAGAGTAGTAAAGGACAGGGTGTGTGTGTATGAATGAGTGTGAGTGTGTGTTATCAGTAGCAGCTAATAAACCTTAATACTCCAATCATCTTGTGATCTATAGCTGGAGCTGCAGGAACGACCTGTGGTAGAACCTCCATCACCTGGTTGATGGGAAGTCCTACAGAGAGCAGCTTCATTATCTGAGACGGCTTTGGGTAAACATGTGCAGTGCTTTACAGCACTGTGCAAAAGTCTTGACCCCCTGCCCCCCATTTCTTTATATTGTGCAAAACTATTATTTTTTGCCGGTAAGTTGTCTTGTCACAAGCATATTAAGTAGATATAAATGGCAACTACATAAATAAATGGAAACAAGATATTGTGATAACAGTTAACATATGGATATATGGTAAAGCCCATTTCAAATAATGAAACACCAGATGATAGGCTCAGATCGTAATACCATTTAATATTCACTAAGATTTTTAAAAATGTGTTTAAAGGTGCAGCACTTCTGAAGCTAAAAGTAAGTTAAGTTACACTAAAACTCAAACTGGCGATTAAAAGTGCAGCACTA
>JBBIGA010089926.1:0-11324 GCA_037576975.1 Alestes dentex | reverse complement strand
CCCAGAGAACACAAAGAGCGTCTTGGGACGGTGAAATACCGCTGTACTCAGAGATGGAGGTTTGAAAGTAGCCAATCCGAGAACGTTATTTTTTTTCTCCTTGCTGCTGATTGGCTTCTGCCCTTTGACGCTGCAGTCCAGAATTTCCCCCGTGGAGCATCTCAAGTCTTTAGTTTTGTTCTTTTTAAAGCCCTGTATTTATTACTGTAAATTAAATGAATGTATTACTGTATTTACCTGCTTATACCAAAGAAAACACGCATACATGAATTACATATTTACATTCTAGCACTGCAGGAGTTCAGTGTAAACTGTACACTGTGGCAATAAGACTGAGTCTTCTTCGTTCTGTAGGTGATCTTTCTCAGGATTAATATTAATGTCATTTGGTTCTCACTCAGATTGTGCAATATTACTCATCTGCTTTTATGTACTCATCTGTATGTTATTGAGTGTTTCATCCCCCCATCACATGCTGCTCTCTATTTTTATTCATGGCACAAACACTGTCACTTTTCATGACCACTTGCTCTAATAATGTTATTTTATTATATCTGCTATATGACGGCAGCTCTGCTCGTTTCTGAGCTTCTTTCTTATAGCAAATTTCCCACTTGTGAGACTAATAAAGGTTTATCTTATCTTATTAAAAAGCTGTGCCACAAAAGCAGTTTCCACGTTAGTGTGAGGGATTCAGCGAACAATTATTAATTTGGTTCTCCGAAAAAATCCGGGATGGACTGAAGCCACGACTGCTCACCATGTCACCAATGATTCACCTGTGTGTTTAAATATATTTTTAACATAGTTAAATCATAATGTGTAGCAATATCACTATACTAGAATTTTGTCCATGGTTTTCTGGCGAGCTTATTATTGTGTGTCCTCTCTAAATGTGCTGCTGTTGGTCTGTAGACGCTGAGGGAGTTTGTTGTGGGCGTTCTGAGGCAGCTGAATGGACAGCTGTACTGAAGTTTCAGAAGTGTCTCCCCCTCAGGCTGTGGAGCTCAGAGCCGGCAGGTCGCTCTCGGCTAAGCTCTGCCTGCCAGTCAGCGGAGATCATCCTTACAAAGTCACACAACCCAAAGCAGGCCGTCTGTAGGGGGTTTCTAATTGTCTGTCATACAACGATACATGATACACGATTCAGACTTGTGTTGTGGTTTTCTTGCAAGTAATTAGACTGTTAGAGCAGACAATTGAATGTTATACGACTGTGATTTTACGAAACCTTTAAATTGAGAAACACCTCATTAAGAAAATGTTAACGTGCTTATTTTTCATTTAAAGCTGTATTGTGTAATATGGGATACAGCCATCTGCGTTAGGGTGTGTTCAAACCTTAAAACGTGAGTATATCATCACAATATGGACACTTCTTCACAGCCAAGCAATTTTTTTTTATTGCTGTACTGGTCGTAAACTGGTTGAGATTAAAGCCGGACTGATTTATCCATGACGGGGAAGAACCCTAGACTGCAGTGAACTCAGTCATCCCATTTTACTTTATAACCACAATACAGGCTGAACTGATGAATACAAAATACAGTATTGGTTAGGATACGTTTGTTTTTGTTTTTCTATCATTTAGGATAACGTGTTAGAGAAAAAAAACAAAACTAAAACTATTAAATCTGAGTATAAAATACAAACAGAAAGAAAATTATTCTGGCCTTGGTATTGGCCTCAGTGTTTAGAAGGGCTTTATTGGGATACAACAGAAGCAGTTCTGAGACATAATGTGACTACACAAAGTTTTAATATGTGTATTTTGTTTATGCTGATGCCTAAAGCTAGATTTGGTCTAAATCGCACACATGATAGATAATACACACTCAACTAATCATGCTCGGCGGAAAGCATGGCTTTACGTTTCTTAAACAGTTAATCTCTCAAAAACCTCAGAAATGAGCAATACAAAGCTGAGCTTTTTGTAATCGTCTTTAAAAGGCTTAACATGTTTTGAGCTTTAAATGCAAGGAAAGATGGAAATGTTTAAAAAAAAAAAAAAAACACCCTTTAGTTCCATAAGCTGTTTATTTGTACCTCTCTAGTGCTTTTGAAACACATGCAATAATGGCGGTGTTCAGGATCCGTTTGGGTGGTGTGTTCTCTTTCTTACCTGTGATATCAAACACTGTACTGGTAAAGTCTTGTACAGAGGTTTGCTAGATTTACACTAGTGAATTGCTGAAAAAAAATCCCACACCAGCCCCTTTAACGAGGTCAGTGCAATCATTTTCTCTTACCTCATTCATCTCCCAAAGCACAATTTAAATCACTCTTTTGCTTGTGTGTTGTGTTGTAAAGTGGAGCGAAAGGTAGCAAGGAGTTTTACATAGAAAAATGACTTTTTTTTAATTGATTAATATATACAGAATGACATTACAGTCTGCTTTTTTTTCTTGTCTTTTCCTCAAATTATGTAAATTGATTTTATGTTCTGTGTTATGTACGGCTGCCCTTTTTTATCACTTTCTTTTAATTTAGCACAAAGACACAGCAAATCTCACTTTCACTGTGTGGACTCGAGTGGGAAAAAAGATTAATGTAGTTCAAGATGTGGCTTAACTGTTTCTGGGCAAAAAAAAAAAAAGGACATGTGTAACCAAAATGAACATGTATATCAAAGACTTCATTAAAACGACGAGATGTTTACCTTAATGAGAAAAAACAGGTACTCAGGAACACCGATTTAATCTGTACATTCAGGTTGTGTTGCAGCGAATGGTGGTTCATCAGGCACTTGAATGACCTGTGCTGGGGCGGGAAAAGGGACTCTTTCTTGTTTTTAGCCATAAACATGGAGTGAGGCTCCATGCAGACGAGGTCCAGTGCATTATAGACATAGACGACACTGATTTAGGCAAGAGAATCTTAGTCAGAAATATTTTTTTATGAATGCAATTTGTAATCAGAAAATAAATGTTTAATTAATGTTTAAACATATTTACAGTTGTGTATTTTTTTTTTACTTGTAGTTATGTACATTATTTACAATCCTGCACCATTGATAACTGACAGGCAGAGAATGCACTAAAATGTAATGCGCTGAATTATTCTGATTTAAGTATGTGCATAATTTCCACATGAATAAAATGTATTATATCTGCACATGACTGGCCTGAAGAAAACTGCATTGATGTAGTTTGTTCTATTGTTTTATGAGGATTCTTTTTTTATTTATGTGGAAATGTGACAAGTCAATTCAATGCATTACCCTTTTTCACTGGCCTCTGCCTGTGTGGACAGTCCATCTCTGCCTCTCAATAAAAGCTTCACTGTCCTGGTGGTCCCTGGCAGGTGTCAATGGTTACCGAGTCAAAACGGGTGTCCAGCGTCAGATATCAGGAACCGTCACTTTATGATCCTCATCTGTTTCAACCCCAACCTCCTCCTAAACAGATGCATAAACACAGTTCCAAATATTAACTTGTACAGACAAGTAAAATTACATTTCCAAAATATGAATCCAAGTTGTGTTAAAAGTCATTGTAAACTAGATACACGCACACCTTCACAAATTAATTCCGTATTAAATGTGCCCACTCACTGTTGTGCTGTTTGAACTACTAAGTGAACTGGCAGATGAAGAAAGAACCTGGTTGTGTTTAACCTGAGGGGGTGACGACTTATTGTCTTAACTAGAACTGGGCTAGTCAGCAGGCTACCAAGGCTAAAGAATGACTCCTAAAATACACACGATTCATAAAACTGCAATATAAATAAAGAATGACACTCAAATGTCTTACATACATCATACATTAAGAGTTGGAGCCTTAAACCTAGGCTGAATCTGAAATGAAATTCTGGCTTCTACACCCAAACATCTGTACAGTGCAGAACTGCAATAAAATACAATAAAACCCACCACAGTCACCAGGGAGCAGGACAAGTATTCATGAACGCTGAACGCAACATAATACTAAACAAATTACTTTTCTTGGTGGAATCAGTCTTTAACAGCCCTGGTCCTGAACCCACCCATTATTCTTTATTGACATTATATATCCGGAGGAAAGCATCTCCACTGAGTTTTTGGGGCAGCTGGTAGCCTAGCGTTTATGGCGTTCGCCCTGCGATCAGAAAGTCAGGGGTTCGAAATCCAGGACTGCTAGTGGCACCAGTGAGGTTCCCTTGAGCAAGGCACCATCCCCACACACTGCTCCCCGGGTGCTGTGTTCCTGGCTGCCCGCTGCTTCACTTGGTGAATGGGTTTAAATACAGAGAAGAATTTTGTGCTGTTCACACTGCGGGCTCTGGTGTGTTCACGAATGACAGAATGGTCACTTTACGCTAGTCTGATAGTCTGATGGCAGTGGGAGTAAAAGGTGCCATCATGACACGAAGTGAACAAAAGTGAACAAAGCCTGAACATGAAAGAGTAGGGTGTAAAAAAGTCTGGTCCTACAGGCCTAAACTCGGTTCGGTGTACAGCTGTAATATTTTTGAGAGACTCACCAGAAACTGCTTCTTGCTCTTTGGGTAACCCTCGAGAATCGCCCCCATCATATCAGAGGCCTAAAAACACAAATCAGAATCACATTTCACAGATTTTCTGTGCCCAACATACATTTAGCAGCGTTTATGTTGTTTACATATGCAATGCAGAAGCTAATGTGAAATACCAGTCTCTTTCTTTTTTTCCACTCTTTCACATACAGGCTTCTCTCTTTGTAGACCTGTGATACAGACATAAGAACAAATGTAAAAAATTTAAAACTCATTCAAAATCAGTTAAATACATGTAAACATCCTGAATCCACAAGTACAATAACTGTTCTATAGTCTGATTTTATAGGACTCTGTTGACTAAATGCACCATTGGTTTTGATGTAAAGAAATGTGTTTGGACCTTCTCCCTTTCCTCGGGGGTGACGTGGTTCGTGGCTGATTTGATTTTCCGAAGCCGTTCTTTGTAGCCTTCACACTCAGCCTTCAGCTCTTGGATCTGTGCGGTCATCTCTGCTGTGGTCAGTGAGCTGTTCAGCTCCTTCAGCTCTGTGGACAAACACAGCAAATTTGATCTGAAGAGCATACACTGGACACAGTGCTGTTTCAGACTAAGAAAGTGTGTCTTTTTTGTGGGCAGCATAAATTAACAGTAACCACTATTTCAAGAGCTTCAGGACTGGGACAGTATTATGTCAAGCTACAGCTGGGTTCCAGCTTTAAGTCAGGTTATGTGGACTGAGAATGTTCTCAGGTGAGATTCAGGTTTGGTTCAGCCCTGATTAAAGCTGTACCTGCATCAAGCTGCCTACAGTTCTGGGAGATCGTCTGCACTTGGTTGTTGAGTTCAGTGATGCGCTGGTCCATCTCCTTCAGTTCAGCATCACTCACATTAGCAAACTGAGACTGAAAGAACAGTGCAAATATTCAGACACAGTTGTTAAGAGCATCACATAAGACTTCATAAACTGCAACATAGCAGTGTGCACATCCTTTCTGTAATAAATTTTAAAGAATGTACATCTCAATTGCGAGTGTAAAAACATACTTGGTCTGCAAAGTAGATCTTTTGCTTGCCGTAGACCTTCTCCCTGATCTTGCCCCCCTGGGCTAACTGTTCCATGGCCTTCACCACAGCCTGTCAGAGGAACGTTTAAAATGCAGTCTAAATTAAAACAAAACTTTGATGCAGTGTAGCAGCATTTTTAAAGGCATTCAGTACTGTTATTCTCAACAAACACTATATGGACAAAAGTACTATGAGACACCTGCTTTTCAGGGTTTGGGCTAGGCTCCTTACTTCCAGTGAAGGGCAATCTTAATACTTCAGCATACCAAGACCTTCTGGACCATGCGTCCAACTTTGTGGACACAGTTTGGGGAAGGCTCTTTGCTAGCAAGGTCCATAAAGACATGGTTGGATGTGTTTGTGGGGAAGAACTTGACTGGCCCACACAGAGTCCTGACCTCAAACCCATCCAGCACCTTTGGGATGAACTGGAATGGAGATTGTGATCCAGACCTTCTCGTCCAACATCAGTGTCTGAACTCATAAATGCTCTACAGAATGAACGGACACAAATTCCCACAGAAACTCCAAAATCTTGTGGAAAGCCTTCCAAGAAGAGTGGAAGCTGCAAAGGAGGACCAATGTCATATTAAACTCTATGGATTTGAACGCAATGTCATTAAAGTCCCTGCTGGTCAGGCATTCCAATACTTTTGTCCACAGTGTATATATCACAACTGTGCCATGTTATCCAGCATCATGTGACAATGAGATTAAGCAGAAGTGTCTGTTTTTACAAAGGTACAGCGTGGCTGCAGGTTTAAAATCCAACTAAGCAGTAGCTATCCTCACTTAATAATTTGACTGCGACCTCTTGATCCGGGCTATGATTAAAACCCGCAGCCACACTGGTCCTTTCTAAGACTGAGATAAAGGCATTTCTGTTATTTTACGATTTGACCTACCGTTTTGCCAAGACCATGCTGTTTCTGCAGGTTACCAAACACATCCTGGGCGCTGTAGGGTCGGTTCTTCTCATTCAAGTAGGAGAGGATAAGCTCAGCACCTGAGATTACAAGAAAGAGGTCCACATGACAGAGACATTTCTTCAAGAGCCGCTTTAGTCCTTCCCAGCTCCAGTGGTACAGCCCACCTGCACTGCACAGTTCAGTCACTTCCAGCTCAAGAAGGGCTTCATCTCTAGCTAATGATGCATCTCGGATGCAGGAACATTTTGTTTTCCCTGCTTTAACACACTCACTTCAGCTCAGGAATGGTTTGTTAATCAGCAGATCTGATGTGTTACAATTTTAAAAAAGCCAAAATGTGCAAGACAGGGGACAACACTGGTCTAGATCAGGTTCAATACGGAAACAGACGTTTAGTTACGAGCAGATATTTGACAACTCAGTAGTGCATCAGGTTTAGAAGCACTAGCTATGGTTACCTACACAATATAGACAATAGTATTGGGATGCGCTTAATTTAGGGTTTGGGCTAGGCCCCTTAACTTCCAGTGAAGGACAAACTTAATGCTTCAGGAGACCAAGACATTTTGGACAGCACCATGCTTCCAACTTTGTGGACCCAGTTTGGAGAAGAACCTTTTCTATCCCAGCATGACTGTGTCCCAGTGCACAAAGCGAGCTCCATAAAGACATGGCGGGAGTTGTTCAGTGTGGAAGAACTTGACTGACCACACAGAGTCCTGACCTCAACCCCATCCAGCACCTTTGGGATGGATTGGAATGGAGATTGTGATCCAGGCCTTCTCGTCCAACATCAGTGCCTGACCTCATAAATGCTCTACAGAATCAATGGGCACAAATTCCCACAGAAACTCCAAAATCTTGTGGAAAGTTTTCCAAGAAGAGTGGGAGCTGTTGTAGCAGCAAAAAGGGGACCAACTCCATATTAAAGTCTATCTATTTGAATGCAATGTCATTAAAGTCCCAGGTGGTGGGATGGTCATGCGTGCCAATACTTTTGTCTATAGAGCGTATGTCTTTGGTCTCAATAGCCACACATTCATGTGATTTCCAGTAATATATTCATGCTTCAGTAATGCCAAGAGAGCTCTGTCTTTAAAAACGATCACAATGTATTTAGGAATCAAAAATGTTTCAGACTGAACACCAACTGGTTTTCAGACCCGTTTGAAGTGGACTTTAAGGTAAATAAAATCCAGGAACCAACAAGTGTACTATATGACTAGAAAAAAGAGATTTATGTTCAGTTACAAGCTGCACGACTCCTTATCTCATCATTCTCATGATCTGGGTGGTAGATTTAGTTTAGAGAACCTTTTTAAAGAGTAAAATGTTTGTTAACCAGCAGTGTTTTTCTATATCAGGTTTTGAGAGCTAACGGCTAACTAACCCCCACTCGCCAGAAAACAATTAAAAATCAATCTCATCTTTTGTCGCGTTAAGCATCACAAAAACGTGAACAAATGTATTCCTACGTACACGCAGCGTCCTTTTTGCTCATTTTAGCTTTTATCCGAAATAAAAAAACAAAAATAAACCCCCGACTGCTCTCTCTGTTTACTCCGCTCAAGTTTCCCGCGCTCTGGGGTCGTGACGTCTCATCCGGCCTCGTGACGTCAGCCCCGTTTGTTTACACGTGTTATACATAAACATACAAATATTTTTTCTTATCATGGTTTATTGCAACATAAAAGATAAACTGTATGAAACAAAGTGAAGAGAAAAAAACAACATAAAGAGGGAAGAGAAAAGTGCCCAGAAATGTACTTCAACAAAAATCTGACTTAGTAAAATAAGAGTAATATTAAAATGAAATATAGTAAGATTAACATAAAATATAAGAGTAAGATAAAGATGAAATATACTAAAACTAAGAATCAATTTAAAACAGTAATATTAAAATGAAATAGACAATAAGATTAAGATTAAATATAAACTAGAAGGATTAAATACATAACGACAAAGATTAACCATATTTAATATGAGTTTAAGATTAAATATAGTGTGGTTAGGATTAAAAATTAAATTGTAAGATTAAGAAATAAATAAGATTATATTAATTATAAGAATATAGATTAATTGAGAAAGATGAGATTAAATATAAAATAGTAAGATAAGGCTTAAATATGAGACAGAGAGATTTAAATTTAGTATAGTAAGATTAATGTTAAGTGTGAGACAACAAGATTAATTATAAGATTTAAGGTTAAATATGAAACAGATTAAGATTAAATATCAAACAGTAAGATTAAGATTAGATAAAAGATACATTTAAGATTAAAGATAGTAAAGTTAAAATTCAAAATGAAATTGTAAGATTAGGAAATGCTTCTTGTCGCAACCCTACCAGTGACGCCTCCTCTCCTCCTGGTCCTCTCTGTGGTAACCCCTGAGAAAGACCAGCCCAGGAAGGTCTCCCAGGCTTCTATGGAGTGAAAAACTGAATCCCAGATTCTACAGTCTCAGAAGGTCAGATGGAGATTTAACCTTTGCTTTGTGTCCTTCAGATCTTTACTCTGGCACGTCGTCTTTTTTAAATCAAGACTGAAAACACAGGTTCTAGTCAAGTATGTTCCCTTTAGTGGGCCCCATGGTGGCAGTGGGCAGCACTGTTGCCTCACACCTCCAGGGTTGGGGGTTTGAATCCAGGTTTTGTGTGTGTGTGTGTGTGTGTATTCTACATGTTCCCCTCGTGGTGGCGTGGGTTTCCGGGTTTCTCCCACAGTACAAAGACAGGCGTGTCAGGTGAACTGGGGATTCTAAATTGACTGTAGGTGAGTGTGTGTGTGTGCCCTGTGGTGAGCTGGTACCCCGCCCGTAGACCCCAGGATAGGCTACGGGTACCCGGGACCCTAGTAAGGACATAGAACCGCCCCTCACCTGTCGAGCCCCACGCACTAGATTAGTTGAAGATCCGCCATTTTTGTCTGCTGGTTTTACGAGCAAGTGCATAAGACGCCGAGTGCTACGGCTACAGGCAAAGGCAAGTCACTCATGAAGTGTTGTGTTGTTGCTGCAAAGAACACAAATTCCTACACTTAGAGCTGGATAGCTCCTCTGTTTCATGTGTGTTAAACACGCAGCGTAAGCATGGGATGTGTGGGGGAGTGGCCAGCAACAACTTAAGTTAACTTTCTTAAGTGACAGAGTCATTTAACGGCTCATTTTGAAAGGGACTGAAACCGTCAGGAATAGAGCTGGTGACGCTTTATGTGAGAGTGATTTTGTGCAAAGAACTTCATGAACATGTGAACCTATTATAACTAAAGTGAGTTTTGCATAATATGTCCCCCATTGATACCCATCTGTGTAAATAGCATAGTATATTTCATACTGACTTTTTATTAGATTTATTTAGACTAGATTTCTTATATATTGTTATTTTATATTGTGTCTGTGCAGTCAAAATATAAGCAACCGAATCTAGGACCAATATTATTTTTGGATTCTGATGATTCTAAAACCCCACCAGAAATAAAGAGGGATCACAGTTCACTTCTATAATTCCAGAATTTATTCACTTGCACGTCAAAACATATCAAAAACCAGTTACAGAGGAAGAGGGAAGAACATTTCTACTGATCGCACGTACAGAACGAACACGTCAACTGCAGGACGTCCTCTTAACAAAGAGACGAGGGACGATTGAAAGGATTGTCTATTAAATGATCTTTTTTTTTTCTTTTTTTGATTTATAAAACAGCAAACGAGTTCTCCACCATCCTCTGTTATCCGCTCCAGGATGACTGCGAGGTGAACTGATGGCCTGAATGAAGGTTTTCTGCTTCAGGGCACTAATATTCAAATTTCTGACAGGTCGTTTTCATTATTCTCAGCGTAAAGCTCCATTTTCACCATTGAATTTCTGTGCACTTATAAAGTGACTTGCTCTCAACAGCCTGAATGAATCTGAAGAACACAAATGACCTGTTATTTTCAGGCCGAGTATAAAAAGCAACAGTCTTCCATCATCTGGGAACCATGCTGAGAGACACACGCACGCACACACACACACACTTCACACTTCTTTTTCAAAAAGAAATGGGTTTATTATTTCAAATAATTACCATATCTGGCTTTTGCCTCCATCTAAAATAATTGTTTCTAAACACATTCAATGCAGCATAGCTGAACTCAAAGATACACATACAAAGATGAATAAATGGTATTTTAGCCTTTTACACGCAGTCAGTTATACTACACTACATGGACAAAACTATTGGGACACACCTGTTTTTCCCCCCACAGAAACACTAAAATCTTGTGGAAAGAGGGTCCAACTCCATATTAAAGTCTATGGATTTGAATGAAGCAACAGGGACTTTCATGACACTGCATTTAAATCCATAGACTTTAATGTGGAGTTTGTCCCCCTTTGCAGCTGTAACAGCTTCCACTCTTCTTGGAAGGTTTTCCACAAGATTTTAGAGTTTCTGTGGGGAAAACAGGTGTGTAATGGTCAGACGTCCCAATATTTCTGTCCATGTAGTGTATTGTCAGTTACACCATGTTTTTTCCACACCATGTCCTTAATTAGAATTAAAAATATACTTTCTTCATCAATGTTGTCACTGTTATCGTCACTGTTGAGACAAAAGCCTCATTTCTGTCCACTATATCTATAAAAGTCTTAACCCACCTCTCATTTCTTTACATTTTGCTTTGAATCACCTTCTTAGTGCAAATTTGAATATTCTGCCTTTTAAACTGTCAAATCTTTGGCATATTATGTAGAATGAATTAAAGAAACAGGAACTAATGTTTTACTGCAAATTGTCTAAAGACACCAGGAGCCCCGATGAAGGAGTTCCAACCACTCAGCATTCAGCACCACCAGTATACTGATCACCGCCTGATCATCTGGAATCACCTGC
>JBBIGA010089916.1:0-11324 GCA_037576975.1 Alestes dentex | reverse complement strand
CTTTATGCAATCTGATCCTGCTAATGAGTCCCAGAAGCTGATCCTGGATCAGCCCTCTGGAGTCTATCCGAACTCCCTGCATTGACTGATGGCTGTAATCCCCTGTGGTTTGGGTTAATTAGATCCTCTGCTTTAATTTCACCCCTGTTAATAGGCCTTGGAGGGAAAGAATCGACTGCCCCCCCCATTCATCCTCCCACTCCCCTTCTTCTGCTTTATGGACCCAACAGGTCCGCGCTTGTTGACAGTGGCCCAGCGCTGCGACCTTGCTCAATGCGTTAGTAATTTAATTGTGGATCGAGCCTTCATGCTCCATTTTCCAAATCAATCTTGGCTATTGTAATCTAGATTCAATTAGAGACATGTCTGGAGATGATGATGTGTTAGTGCATGTGTGTGTGTGCGTGTGTGTGGGGAAGATTTTGCTGGTCTACCATACATATTATGATGGTGCATGCCGTCTGGGTTTATATTTGTGATTTCTCGTGTGTTTGCTTGTTTTTCATTTGTTTATTTAGATTTTTTACACGCTAGAAAGAGATCTCTAATACCCCCAGAGTGTGATGAATGTAAAGGAATGACACTTTTCTCTTCACCCATAACTGTATATCTATAGCCTGTGCCAAAGAGAGAGACAACGTCAAGTTTATTTGTATGGCAACATATCATACACAGTATACATCATATTATGTACCATATTATACAGCTAATTATCATACACTAGGGTCATTCAATGAGCTTTACAGGAATACAATAAAATATTAATAAAAAAAGAAGTAGAAAATAAAAGAATAAAAGAAATTAAAGAAAACAAGATTGCAAAGAAAATCAATTAAAGACGACTGAAAGAGTGACAGAAATGCAAATATTTAAATTTAAAGGCAGAGGAGAATAGTATACTGAGGATAGTGGTTTTAGCAGCTTTTTAAAGCTCAGTTGGTGCAGATCTGATACTGATGGGCAGTTGGTTGGGCAGCACAGTGGATAAACATCATTTCACCATGTTTAGTTTCAGCTTTTTTCATCACTAGAATGAGACCAAGTGAGAATTGTTTTGCAGGTATCAGATCTTTAGATCTTTATCAGCATCCAGCGAAGCCAAAAGGCTTCCTCTGCACTGGATTAGCCTGCGGTGGCGCATTTTTAACACAACTGATGCCTCTGCTCTTCTTCTCCTCCTCCCTCCCCAACTCTCTTGCTTTAATCTAATTATCCTCATATCCCATGTGTGCCAGTCGATAGAGGTGCTTAATGCATGCAGGTATTAAAGCAGCCAAGCAAGAGATGGGATCTTATTGAAAATCATTGTTTTGACCTTTTTTGGCTGTTTTATTTTTTAAAAAAATTTGAAGGGTTTACCTGAATAAATGTGAAGTTATCCAGTCTATTCCACCCTGAGCCCCTTGGTTTATTTACTGAGCGCTGGATGCAAAGGAATTTGCAGAAAATAAGTGGTCCTTTCTATCTCCACCATAAAGACAAACCGTCTGTTAATCCTCTAGACCTTCATCAGTGGTCGGTTTATCAGAATTAAAATCAGAATCAGAACACACAGAGGCACAGAGACAAGAACAATATAAAATATAAAGTCCAATACAAACTCTGCAGAAAATACTACAAAATATCCCACACTATACAACACTTTATGGTCATAGACTAACTTCTGGTTGGTGGTTTTGGGGCCAAAAGCTGACCAGTAATTAAAGATGGCGCCGGGACAGATTTTCTACAGTCTATAATTGTACTCACATGCAGTACTGTGGAAAAGTCTATGGCACCTATGCAAATAAAAGCCATTTTTCTCAGTGTGTGATAAAGTGTATTTTTGCTAGCAAAGTTAACATTAAAATTTAATGTGAAAGACAAGAGAGCAGGAAGATTTGTTTGGTTTGTAAAAGTAGTTGATATTGTGTGAGCTGGTGAGGAGAACACAGGTTCAGTTCCAGATTGTTTGGATTGTGAAACTCCATTAGCAGCTCCTGATTTAATTTAATGAAGGACTGACTGAGTCAAACCAGGTTTCTGATGGAAACTACAGTAATACTGGACTCCCACAAGGAACACATTGATATACTGAATCTACTTGTGAGAGATTTTATAAAGAAAACCATAAAATAGCACAAGATGGGGGAGAATAAATTTCCATCTAACTCAGTGCTCTCTTTAGAAAATGTATTAAAATTAAAAAACTAGTAAATGAGATCCTCTAATGATATCTTCATACATGTGCTGATGGATACCGCTTTGTTTGATGCAGGTCTGTTTTTGTTTCTGAGTGTCCAGGACCGCTAGTGGTGCCACTGAGGTACCCTTGAGGGCTGCCCATTGCTTCAGTTGGTGAATGTGTTAAATGCAAAGAAAGAACTGTGTGCTGTGCTGTGGTGTGTTCACACATGACTATAAGGGGTCACTTCACTTTACTTTTCTTTAACGGACTGTCTCTTAACAAAGAGGAAAACAATAGTTTGTTTTTTTATTTCTCAGTCAGATGGATTCTGTCTGTAAAGGAGGCGGGACTTAGAGTGGTGAAATTCACCAGAATTTCTATCAATAGATAGAAGTCTGACTTGCAAGACATGTGTGGAACCACTGGGGACATCAGTAGTCCTGTGTTATGGTATGTTGGCCCGTCTCTGAAGCGCCTTTACTTTTGGGGGGGCGTTACCCAAAAGAATGCTGGTGGATACATTTTGCCCCCATCCTCTTTTTGCTGCTTTAGCTTCCCAGCCTTTGACTGCTAGTGCCAAGAGATGCCATCTGTCCCAAATCAGCTGGGGACCAGCCAGCTCAGCTGAGAGAAAGAGAAAGAGAGAGAGAGAGAGAGAGAGAGAGAGAGAGAGAGAGAGAGAGAGAGATGAATGATTTCTCGCCTTTCATTCCTCCTTTTCCCTCATATCATCCCCCAGTCCTCAACCAGACAGAGCAGTCATGACTTCTGCATTTTACACCTCATTTTCATTCTCACTCGCTCATCCTCACTCATTCTCTCTCTTTCTCTCGTTCTCAGTCTTTCTCTCTCCTTTTTTACTCTTCCCCCTGCATCACTTTCATCCCCCTCTTTGTTTTTCTTTCCTTTTTGTAATTCTCTAGCTTTCTCCACCTCATTCTTTCATTTCTTTGCTTTCTTTCCCTTCTTTCACTCTCTATTTCTGTCTCTGTTGCTCCCTGTCAGATTACCTGTCTCTAGATTTCTGTCTGTATTATTTTTCCCACAGTTTTCAGACTTGAGATTTATTTGCTTCATAAATTTAAAATTTGAGAATTGTAGCGGTGTCCAGTGAAGCAGCCAAACTTAAGCTAATGATATACTATATGGACAAAAGTAATGGGACGCCTGACCACTTTTTAATGACATTGCATTCAAATACATAGACGCTAACATGGAGTTTTTGCAGCTATCCCACTCTTCTTGGAAATCCACATGATTTTGGAGTTTCTGTGGGAATTTGTGTCCATTCATTCTGTAGAGCAGTTGTGAGCTCAGACACTGATGTTGGACGAGAAGGCCTGGATCACAATCTCCAATCCAGTTTATCCTAAAGGTGTTGGATGGGGTTGAGGTTGGGGCTCTGTGAGTGCCAGTGAAGTTCTTCCACACCGAACTCGTCCCACAATGTCTTTATGGAGCTTGCTTTGTGCACTGAGACACAGTTATACTGGAATAGAAAAGGTTCTTCCCCAAACTGTGTCCACAAATTAGGAAGCATGGCCTTGTCCAAAATGTCTTGGTGTGCTTGATTTTGGGGCAGCTGGTGGGCTAGTGGTTAGGGAGTCAACTGCAATCAGAAGGTTGTGGGTTCAAATTACAGGACTGCTAGAGGCACCACTGAATTTCCCTTGAGCAAGGTACTGTCCCCACATACTGCTCCCCGGGCAGCCCCCTGCTTCACTAGGTGAATGGATTAAATGCAGAGAAAGAATTTCACACTGTGTGCTGTGGTGTGTTCACGTGTGACTATAAGGGGCCACTTTACTTTTTACTTTATTATATGCACCTGTGGCAATGAGTATGACTGAAATACCTGAACTCATTAAGAGGTTCTAATACTTTTGTCCATTTAATGTATCTGATCAATAGCAGCTCTGTGTTCTCTAGCATGTTGCTGTCTGTCGTTCTGAAACTGTACACTGCTGAGAAAGTACAGAAGTGTGAGTCTACCTCATCCTGCCTCATCCTACCTCATCCTACCTCATCCTTCCTCATCTTGCCTCATCCTGCCTCATCTTGCCTCATCTTGCCTCATCCTGCCTCATCCTGTCTCTTGCAGTGTGAGAAACACCCGCAGTGCGCAGCTTGTTGTGTGAATCACCACAAGCGATTAAGGAAACTATCAAATTTGCCATCATTTTAGGGCATTCGTAGTTAAATAGACCATGTAAAGGAAAGCACTTCTGTTTCCTCTGCCAAATGTTCTAGTTCCCTTGGGGCTGAGGAATCATGAATATGAAGATATTTGCATATTTTCTGTCTTTCAAATACACACCCACCCTTCCCATAATTCTTT
This sequence comes from Alestes dentex, assembly GCA_037576975.1. Classification (NCBI taxonomy): domain Eukaryota; kingdom Metazoa; phylum Chordata; class Actinopteri; order Characiformes; family Alestidae; genus Alestes; species Alestes dentex. The sequence continues at coordinate 6,819 of JBBIGA010089916.1, read as the reverse complement.
GTGGAACTACTATGGTCTTATGGAGTGAACTGACCCATAAAACACTAATGAATCCGTTTCTAGATCTATCTATTTAACTATCTGTCTGTCTGTCTGTCTGTCTATCTGTCTGTCTGTCTGTCTGTCTGTCTATCTGTCTATCTGTGTCTATCTGTCTGTCTGTCTATCCATCTATCTGTCTAGCTATCAGTCTAGCTATCTGGCTATCTACCTACCTACCACAGGACACTTGTGAAGTATATATAAATAAATAAATAAATATATTACTAGAAGATCCTTTAAGTCCCGTAAGCTGAGGCCTTCTTGGATCCGACTAGTTTGTGCATCCCAAAGATTTGAAAGGATTATGATCTGAGAAATTAGGAGGCCAAGTCAACACTTTGAACTCTCTGTCATGTTCATCAAACCATTCCTGAACAATATTTGCAGTGTTTCAGGGTTTTACTCCGATGAAAGAAGCCACTGCCATTGAGGCACACCTTTAATATGAAGGGGTGTACTTGGCCCCCAACAGTATTTAGGTATATGGTCAAAGTAATGTCCACATGAATATAGGACTCAAGGTTTCTCAGAAGAATGTTGCCCAGAGCATCGCACTGCCTTCACCGGCCTTGTACACATAGTGTATCCTTCCACAGTTCAGTAACACAAACACCCACACACACACACACACACACACACACACACACACACACACACACACACACACACACACACACACACACACACAGCTGTCCACATGATGTAAAAGAAAACCTTCTTTGATTGCTCTATGACCGCGTCTTGGCTTCCAAAATGTATTGAAGAGCCTCTGGCGCCCATTACCCTGTCACCAGTTCACCAGTTGTCCTTCACTGGAGCACTTTTTGTTGTTACTTCTCACTGCATACCTGGAACACCTGACGTTTTGTAGATACTCTGACCTGGTCATCTATCAATATTTAGCACTTGTCAAATTCACTCAGGTCCACTTTTTTCCTGCTTCTAACACCTCACATGCCTGTTTCAGTGCGATCTCATAAATCCCACCCCTTGACAGACGTGTGGTAATGAGACAATCAATATGTGCATACTCACATGCTTTTTTTCATCATAATAAATAATACCTGTGACATGAAGGGTTAAAGTATTTTGCTCTTGCAGTAGCACTACTGTATGTGTATAGTCTCATTTTTTTCTTTTTATCACACCCTCTGCTTCCCTTTTGCTGTGCGCTTTCTTCTCCCACATCAGGCCTGAGCATCAATATTTACCAAGAAGCAGACTAGACCCCCCTGTGCTGCACAACAACAGAAGAGTCCCACTGGAGGGCTTCAGTGGTGAGTGGGTGTCTGGAACAAACCAACTCTGCCCAAGCAGGGGTGTCCGTTTGGCTCAGTAAGATGCTGCAGTGTGAGAACTTTTGGCCAGGCTGGTGTTTTGGGATAAAAGCACCTGAAAGCCTAAACGATAGATCATCCCACTGCTTCACAAACGCACAACTCCCACTTTGTCCTGAAGTTGCTACAGAGTCGTAGGCACCTACAGCTGTTATTTTCTCTTCACATGGAAAAAGGCCTTATGGATATTACTGGGGGGTTCTTTGGCATTTTAAAGCCATTTGTGCACAATGGCGCAAAAAGAACCTTCTGCAAGAGATCAGAGGGTTTAGATCAAACCCACTTCAAAGACTGAATCTAAATCGATTCATCAGAGACAAGCCAGCACCTGTTTGAGCTAAAACTGAATATTAAAGAACAGGCTCTGTCAAAGAAAACATGAATTATTTCACAAAAGTGAAAAGAACAAGGTTTGCCCACCATTCGAAAAAAAAAAAAACAACAGCGTAGAGCTGATATCTGAACCAAAAGAGCAGGTGAATAAAAGAGCGAGGCATTCATCACGAATCTACACCCTTACATGATCAGGAGTTTATCTGATCTTGAAAAAGGACCATTGACTCATACACCTCATTTACAAATGTTTTCCTTTAATTCTTTACATTTGAGGTGAAGATAGATATAGCAGCCTATGATTTCCTTTTACTGTGATTCGGTATAAACTAATTTTCTCTTATACTCCAAAAGTGGGAATAAGTTACAGAGTTGCAAGATATAAGATACTGAAGTCCTAATTCAGTGCAGAAAAGTCTCAGACTGAGTTTGAATTAATTAAGGTATCTCCCAAGTTGAGTCTTGAGTCAGTACAATCACGACTCAAGTTGAGTCTTGAGTCAATATAGCAAAGTTGAGTCTCAAGCCAGTACAGACATCTCCCAAGTTAGTTCTTGACGCGATACATGTAAGTGTCAGATCGAGTCCCAAGTCAGTACAAGCAAGTCAAAGTTGAGTTTTGAGTCAGATTGTTCAAGTCTCATGTCTAGTCTTGAGCTAAAACAGAAGAGTCTTGAGTAATGAGTTCAGTACATGCAAATCTCAAGTCAAGCCTTGAGATTTGCTTGTATAATACAGGCATCTCCCAAGGTACATGTGAGCCTCAGGACAAGTCTCAAGTTGAGTCTCGAGTCAAGTTGAGTTGAGTCTCAAGTTGAGTTCAAACATGCAAGGCACAAGTTAAGACTTGAGTCAGTACACTTAAATCTCAAGTCACATTTTGAGTTTCTACAGGCAAGTGTTGAGTCCCAAGTCAGTACAAGCAAGTCTTGAGTCAATATCGTTAAGCTGAGTCTCAAGTAAGTAGTACTGCTATGTTTTAGGTTAAGTCTCTATGCAGTATTCATTATTATGTAATAAAAGGTTTTTAAGTGCTGGTGACTGTTAATAAAATTATTGTGGAAGATCCTTTTGATCACATGCTTGTGAGAGTCCACACCTATACTTTACTTACTGTATTGATTATTTAAAATGGTCTATTAGGCTATTTGACAAATATACGCAAAAACACTCACTGGAAGGTTATTGTTTACCTTTATTAATGCTACCCGTTCTATTGTCAGTTCACTTTACCCACTCATTCTAATCGTGCTGCCTCTCTTGTTGGTTGAAGTGTCCTTGTTCCTCTCGAGTGTTTTCCGACATGCTTCACACTCTCATGAATAATCATTTTGCGAGTGTGTGTGTGTGTTCTCTTCACATGAACCAGCACAATCTGACACGCCATAAAGAGCTTCGTAATAGACTGCTGTTGGTACCTGCTCTGAAGACAGGCACTTTTCCATGGATTTACAGGACCTGTGCTGTTCTTAAACTGTACTGCAATGGCACAGAAGATGTATCATGTTTTTATTTTCCAGTGTATCTCAGCCCAGTAACGTTGTTCCAAAGCCGCATCCATGAAGTCAAACCAGAGGAATTTTTTTTTGTCAGAGCTGCTTTTGTTATTGGGGTCTTTTATTATTAAAAGTGTTGTTTGAGTTTTAATTTTTTGTCTCAGTATCATTTAGCCTTGTGATGAACATCAAAACCAGCGCACTTGTTAGCGATGTCCTGGTACACCCCCACTAAAAACTAGACAGTAGTGCTTGTAGTTCTTCGACTTTTCAGGTGATGACAACATTTTGACCAATCAGAAAGCAGCAATGGCCCTCTTGGTTCGGGTCACTTTATTTTGCAATGGAAAAACATTTGATCATTGCGGGGCATGGCTCCTTGTAACATTGAAAAATCGCCAGACAAGGGGCACAAAAAAGAACCAGTAGTGAAACTAGATAAAGGACAGAAAAACATTATTTCTTTTAACTGCTCACAACCATCAGCAAAATGCCTCTTCAATGGTTTGAAATGTATGTTGTGTGAGGTGAATGCTATGTATCTATAAGAAATAATGCATTGATTTCTATCCAATTGTTTAATACTAAGTGTAAGATCATTTGAATGTCAAAATATAAAGATTTGTGGTTCAAATATTTTATGATAGAAATGGTCCAAAAATGGTGACTCATTCCATTTATTTACACTGACATCAACAATGTTTTTCCTGCTCTGATAAAGCTTCTATTTTGGACATACAAGGTTTGACGGGTTACGTTTTTGATTTGTTTGATGTCTGAGGACTTCTGCCTAGTGTTCTGCGAGCTGATATTTTAGCAACAAAACATTTAGCTTAATGCGGTGAACTGTAAAGTGAGTTAGCAGGGAGAAAACATTAAGTAATCTTGAATGGCCTAATCTAAAAATGATCAAGATATAAATAAAAATGGGCCAAAATATCTATATCACTAGTGGGCAAGATTTTTTGTATTGCTACTTTTGATTTAGCATAACAAGGTCACCGATAAACATGACAACAGATGAGGAGACCATATTACTATCTGTCATGAGGATATAGCAGAAACAGATGGCAGAAGTGTCTGTCATGATTTGTTCAGCCTGCTGCTGACTGTCACTCCTTTGGTTCCAATAAGTGATAGTTGCTTTTGCTTGTTTCAGACACGTAGTATTCATTTCATGCGACATGCACTACAAACCAAAGGAGGCATTTCGCTGATGAGTGTGAGTGTGTAAAAACCTGTGTAATGTATCCATATTTATTCAGATGGCCTTTATTGTATTCAAATTTCCTGACAAATGGAGCAATGTAATGGTCCAAAATTACTTGGAATAAAATCTCTTTATAATAGGTTATATTGAAAAGTATGTATAGGTTATGTATAGGTTTATAATAGGTTATATTGAAAAGTGTCCCCAGGAACTGCACTACAAATAGCATTACAAATAAAGCGACCTGTGCTTCTCGATGGCAGGGCCAAAAGTGGGCTGAAGCTGAGCTGACTGCATCAGTGCTTTTTGATTGGTCAGAATGTCGTCATGACAACAGACAGGCTAGGAAAGAGGCCATTGTTTGTTTTACTGTTCACACAAGAAAAAAAAAAAAACTCTACAATGTACGAGCACGACTATCTATTTGTGGGTGATGAGAAATTTCAGTGGGAGTTTTCTATTGCGCAAACAAATTTATCCTTAACTCTGTGAGTACAGTTTAGGCATAGCCCCTGTATGAACATGGAACACTGTCAGTAGGTTGCACATTGTTGTCCTTGAGCCTGAAACTTCACAACATACAGCAGAAGAGTTTTTAAGTCTTCATTGTCAACTGGGGGCATCTGGGGAAGGTGTGGTCTGGCACAGGTTTGGAGCTATGAAAGATTGTTCTGTTTTGCTCTTGTTGGGTTGGTTCAAGTCGCAGTCAGGCTCCCATGGTTTAGAAGCGAAACCGGATGCTGGGAAGCATCAAGGGTAGCCGTTCTTCATTTGATTTCTCCTGAGAGAAGATTAGAGGGTATATGAACCAGCAGAATTCTGACATGCATTTCCAATGGGCGTATTTTTAGCACAATCCTGGTCTCGTTTTTCTGTTTCCCGGGCCTTGCTTATTAAAAAGAAAAGAGAAAAGGGGGGAGAGAGAGACAGACAGAGAGAGAGAGAGAGAGAGAGAGAGAGAGAGAGAGAGAGAGAGAGAGAAAGCGTGACTCATGCTATAGTCAAGAGGCTAGGCGCTAATACCAAGCCTTTTCCGCCTATACGTTGCGCTTCATTTGGAAGAGTAAACATCCATTTATTTGTCATCTCTGGAAGGTGTTCAGGTGAAACAGAAGAGGCACAGCCGTCATGGGAAAACAGAGGGAAAGAGGGAAAAGAGAGAAAGCCATGAGTTATGAGGCTGTCAGAGTTATTTACAAGACGTTGAGAAGATGAACAGGTGGGTTTTTTTTTCCACTTTGATACGTAAAGCCCTTCTTTTTAAATGGAGCCACACTTTCTTGTTTCCGCTGTCTATGATCCCATCCTCACCTAAAGGGCTTGTAATAATTTATTACAGCGAAGGAGCGACAGAAGGCCGTGTGTGAAGAGGGTGAATGTGTCTCTAGGGAGAGTGTGCGTGTGTGTGTGTGTGTGTGTGTGTGTGAGCTTTAATCAGGCCTGACATTTTGGATCGAACCCAAATCCAACCTAAATCCAGAGAATTAAACCACACATTCCAACAGTGATCTGCTGAGTTACCTTAGCGACGGTGGGAAGTTTCCTAGCGACAGTGACAGCTGTCATCCGACCACTGATACATAAAACAAAAAAGATCCACTCTACGTAAAATTAAGTTTAAATTCTACCTTAACCCTTTAGGCCCCAACATAATTCTTGAACATTATAACATTAGAATAAATGCAAACAGAAAAGCAGTAAAAAGTATCAACATTTGTTTTGTATGTAAAAAAACAGTTGACATTGTGTGAGTTGGTATAGAGAACACAGCTTTGGTTCCAGATTTCTCCTCGAAGCCTCCAGCTATTTCTTGGATTTGTGAAATTATATATGATGTATATACCAACACAAACTACTATCAAAATAATGCTCCAAGACTCTGATGCCGAAAAAGATTCATATTTGCCATCCAAAGCAATTGCTTGTGCAAAAGAACATGAACTTGAGTATCAGCTAAACCATCTAAAATAAGTCTGAAAAAAATGTGGCTGAATAAAAGATTCACAAACTTATTTCCATATCACACCTGAGCAAATCACTGCAGCTGTCTGGGTAAACAGAAATCTCCATATCTGAAAAACACCAGGTCTGATTCCATAAACCGCTCATGTTTGTGGGAGGAAATCGATGAAAACTCCTTCAAACTCATTCAAACTTGAGAGCTTGTAACTGAAACCACCCAAATAATATTTCAATAGGGGGTCCTCTAGAGCAGAGGTTCCCTAACCACCGGGCTGCGGACCAGTATCGGTCCGTGAGTCATTTGGTAGCGGGCCGCACAGAAATACAGAATAAAAATATTTTATTGATTATCAGAGTCTGAAAGATAATGCAACCATAAGAGGTCACAAGCCAGTGATTCCTTGTGCCGGTCCCAAGTCCGGATAAATGCAGAGGGTTG
>JBBIGA010089906.1:0-11324 GCA_037576975.1 Alestes dentex | reverse complement strand
TATGTGTGTGTGAGTGTTTTTATGTGTGTGTGTGTGTGTGTGTGTATATACATGTGTGTGTGTGTGTGTGTGTGTGTGTGTATACGTGTGTGTGTGTATGTGTGAGTGTCAACACCAGCCAGATGACTTCAGGGGAAAGTCCGCCCAAACGCTGAGCATTTACTGTTTTACTGGGTTTACTGAAAGTTTTCAACTTAACCACAAATTCTGCTAGTTTACAAACTTGTGTTGGTCATGACTGTGTTCAGGGTCTGTAACTGTTCTTGAGGAATATTTTTATTTAATTAATATCACTTTAAGACTCTATAGACTCATTTTCTTTGTGTAAGGACAGTATTGCCTATTGATCACTGCATATCAGGACATCACAAAAGAACTTTTAATCTTTAATATATTAGTTACATAAAATATGTTAAAACATTTACTTTGCACTTTTATATACTTGAGTAAGCTTAATGTAGATGCTTTTGACTTTTACTAAAGTATGTTTTGCCTCCATGCTTCTACTTTGAGAAAGATTATGCAGTATTCGTTTTTTCACTGAAGTATGATTTCTCTGTACTCCACTCGTGGAACCTTATGTATCTTATGGCTCTGTAACTCATTCATGCATTCACTCACCAATCCACTCACTCATTTAAACTCCATTCCCTATTCAACCCCCCCAAAATGTGTTTGTTTATATGTAAAAGTTTGGGCTCTGTTGATTTTCTGAGTGAAAATAAGGTCACATTCATACCTCTAAGTTGCTGAATTTACACACTGAGTAAAAAGTAAAACATGTAACTTGTGCAAGTTTTTTCCCCAGTATGTTACAACTTAAATAAAAATGAACTGTTCACCAGAATTGGCAGAAAAATGTCATATTCTTTATTTTTAGAGGGTGCGTTCATTACTGTAGAGTAGTGTTTCCCAGTTCTGCTCCTGGAGGCCCACTGTCCTGCACATTTTAGGGCTCCCCTGATCCCAATACACCAGATCCAACTAATCAAACTCACTCAGCTGAAGTAGGTGAGTCAAAGGAGGAAAAAAAATGTGCAGGGCAATGGGCCTCTCAGTCCAGGATTAGGAAACAGTGCTGCCGGGATGTAGAGGGTGTTTTACAGGCCTGTTGAAGTTTTCTTATCTAGTGCTGCAGAGGAAAGTCCTTCCTCAAACAGTCCATACTTCACTCAGTTATATGAATCATATCATTTTCTCTTTCATCAAATTCCAAACGTGATGTGCCTTCATAGGAACAAACAGCACTGATGTCGGTTCATAAACAAAGAAATTGTCCTTACAGTACAGTACTTATCCACTGAAGTGTAATCTAATTCTGTTACAGACTTAGGCAGTAGTTTCTGGTACTTTTTCTTCTGTCTATCATTTATTTAGCCATCACAAGTCATTTGCTGTTTCGTGTGTGATGACGTTTGAAAAACTGTTCCTCAATGAATGAAACCAGGTATTTTTTATGTATTTAAAAGGTGAAGCTTAATTTGGTGTGTGATTCTCAATTCATTTTAGTTCAGTTTTGTTGAGCTCAATTCAATTCAGGCCAGAACAACTTATTTAAACTGTAGTGATGTGCAGTGCGGTTCAAATCCACTTCATTCCAATCTGTTCTGTTTTAGTTTCATTTTACTTTGGTTTAGTTTAGTTTCCTCAGCCCTATTTAGATCTGTTCTGTTCCATTTTGTTCAGTTCTGCTCATTTCACAGTTGTTCTGTTTGGTTCTATTCAGTTCAGATCAATTCAGTTTAGTTCTACTGAGTTAAACTTTTCAGTGCCACTAAGTTCAGATTCGTTCTATTCAGTTCAGTTAATTTCCAGTGAATTTTGTTTAAATTAATTCTGTTCAGCTCAGTTCTAGTGAGTTCAGTTCAGTTCAGTTTAGTTCTATTTTAGCTCCATTTAAAACTAAATGAATTCAGTTCCATCCTGCTTAGCTACACTTTAGTTCATTTCGCTTCACTTTAGCCATAATTCAGCTAAAACATTTGCTAGCAATAATTCTTTTGTTTCTCACACACCGACAAAAGATGGTGTCATAGTTATCTTTTACATTCTCAGTCAGTTTTCCCCACCGCATGAAAGCTCTAATTATGATGTTTTACAAAATACTCTGTGGTTCCCCTCTCTGTCACCCACAGCCAGGCCTTAATCTGTGACTCACTGAACATGTTTGAGGAAGTGTAATAGGGTCCACGGCTCGCTGTAATGGTTCCGATAACGCCTCACAGTTTGTTTGTGTGAGCAGCCGCTGATACAAAGACACAGCAGCGGCGATAACGATGAGAAAGAGAACGGGGGAGTCAGAGGTGCACACACAGACGTAAATGTCTATCTGTGTGTGCAAACTTGTACTGTGCATGTGCTCTGGATGTACTTTTGTCATGGAGGAATCAGAGCTGAGGGAGAGCAGATATAAGGGCAGATGAAGGATAGAACGAGAGAGAAAGAGAGAGAGAGAGAGAGAGAGAGAGACAGACAGAGAGACAGAGAGAGAGATATGGCATACTGACCCTGTTTATAATCAGCAAAGGACAGATTGTTCACTTAGTTTCTACTTTGGAACGGGGATGCTCTCTCTGGTATTTCAAGCTACTAAAGCACATAGCCATCTATAGCTCCAGCATCAGGCCTCACTCAGGACCTTCCTCACATTTGGCTGGAATCATGTCCTGGTGGCTCACCTGGAGGCTCTGTGTGTTCGTACGGAACTGATGCTGCTGTCATGGATCTGCACTGGACACTCGCATGTTTACCACTTCTGCTCTGCATGTGTGAGAGCTGCGACGGGGCGGACGCAGAAGCAGGTCTCTCTCCGGCTCAGACAAACCAACTGAGACACATATTGCTGTCAATCAAAGAATCCAGGCTGAGTGACCAAGGTATGCTTGATTTTTAGCAGGTATTCATTGCAGGTATACAATCACTGACTGCAGTCCATCTTTCGCTGCACAGACAGCCTCAACTCTCAGGTTTTTTTTTTTTTACATTCAATATATAACTCATATATACTCATATAATATACTTTACTTTTAACATGTTTACAACAAAGCACCAGGTTCAATAACATCTGAGAGAGGGAGAAATAACCAGACATTTCATATAATGCCTGCAATTGTGGCAACAGAACAGAGAGCATCACTCCTTTGTTGATTGATTTATGTTATCTTTGGTCGGGAAAAAAGTTAGCCTTTTTGCTTCATCTTTTTACTGTCAAACTGGCCTTTAGAAAATAATTTGCATATTTTCTGGAAAGCTGATTTTATCTGTAATTAGAGAAGGCAATACTTTGTATTTAGCTAGTATGTCAGTATTGTGTAAAGTAGTATGCACCCAATGGGTTGTTTTGGGGCAAATGTCTTGAGAGTACTGGAATAAGGAAGATACTGAAAGCCTCTGATTCCAGCACTCAGATCTATGTGACTTACTCTGAGTCTCTAGAGGAGGCAGAACAGAACAGCACTGAATTTACACTTCACCACGTGAAATGAATCCGGCCTAGTCACACTCTTAATAATCACAGACACAAGGACAGACCCATGACGTTTGCCACAAACCTTTAGACTGATAGCAGAAGAGCATGAAAGCCGTTCTGCGTGTGTGGTGCATGTTTGTTTAGCACTTTTGTTTGACCAAAGCGATAATGAACGAGTCTGAATGAAAGAGTCTTAAAATGCTTTACTGAAAAACGCTAATGTAACTAATAACGAATTAATGTTAGTGGGGACAAACTATGCATGAGTCCATCTGGCTCATTCATTCTAGTTCATCTAGCTCAATCATTCATTAATAGCAATGTCAGTCCTGGTGACAAGTTGAAATGCCTGTAATTATATCCGGTTGCAGAGGGGACAGGATAAATAAAGGAAAACGGAAATATACTGCTGATACTTAATCCAGGCGTGGACAGATCACTCTCTAAGAGTTAAGTCTCACTGCATCATGGTCCATTACTCTGCATTGCTAGCCAAGAACTTTGTTTCTTCATACTGTTCATTGTTATGGCAGGTGCAGTTTTCCATACCCCATTGAGACTGAAATTTAGGCCGGCTGATGATGAGGAGAAGGCACAATTGCTGGTTATTTATCTGTGGCACAGGTGGTGAACTGTGGCCTTGGTGGGCCAGAGTCCATTCCAGTTTGGTGATTTCCCTGTTCTAATAACACCCACTAAACCTGGAAATTAACCACTGAGTTGGAAAATTACTCTACCGTGACACCAGCCTTCCATGAACGGAGATTATTACATCTATTATGCAACAAAACTTAACATTACAATGATTAGCAAACTATCTTTATATGTTTTTATGATCATCTCTCTTGGGATATCTTTGTACAACAAACACAAAATAGGTCACTAGCTCAGGCTTTGAAAACTTGCTGGAAACTCCACCAGGCCAACAAATTGGAGACAATTCAAGGGAAATTTTACAGATTTCCCTGGAATTTAGAAAAGACAGGATACAGAGAGTTGGAAAGGATAGGATACAGTTGCATGTACCTGCATTGCAGCTGATGATTAACTGGAGAATGACACATTTTTTATCGTTTTGGTTCAGTGCTCAGTATACAAAATGAAGCAATGATGATAAGATTTATGCACATTGTCAGCTTTAACTTCAAAGTATTTAATTGAAAAGTGTTTAAACCTATACAAACTACAGCGGTTCTGAAATGGGTGCACAACCACAGTAAACTCATTTCAAGGCAAAGCAAGCTATCATGATTTTCAGTGGCTGTAAACCTTTATCATCCTAGCTGATACTCTATCAAGCCTGCAACACAGCAGTTTTCAGCTTCATCTCATTTCAGTGGCTTTTATCTCCAAATGCATACACAACTGAGCTTGGATTCACTTTTAACAAAAACGGCTCTTCTAGGTGGTAAAACTACTGTGGCTTCTACATAGCACCAAAAAAGTTTCTTTAAAGAAATACATACAACAGGCTCTCCATCTTGGAGAAGGACCATTGAACCTCGCAAGGGTTCTTTGGGTTTGGTTGTACATTTAACAATTGTCTTCATCAATGAACCTTTTTGTTAAAGAGTATTCGAACTTGATTTGGTTGGTCAAGGATATATAACAGTGTAATGTCACAGTCAGAACAAAACTGTCAAAATTACAGCCTTACAAGAAAAGCAAAACATTTGGACCATTTATATTGGTTCCTTCATTGTGCAATTTGGACTCAGATAGAGGTCAGCTGGGCTTACCAATCTATGAAAAAAGGAAAAAATGACAAACAAGGTTTTGTTCCCATATGATAGTAAGAAACAGCCGAGCAGGCAATTGTCCAAGTGTTTATAATAAACCAGTGGTTCCCAAATATTAGCTAAACCTTAGCTAAATGTAAATGGCCCTTTTTTGTTTATGTACAATTGGAGGAGTATCTTTATGTTTCTCATCAGCTCTGCCATCATCCAGACAGGTCAACAAATACGCATCAGCTTCTGTACTGCCGGGTTGGGATTGGTTACCACCTACAGATCTTGGCCAATGGGAGTGTAGGGGGCACTCATGAGCCCACAAAGCACAGTAAGTTTTATAGACATCTTTACTTACATTAATAAAAAGAGGCAGACTGGATGATCAGTGATAATTAAGTTATATGCAAATTCAAGGACCTGTAGTCAATAACACATGATTACGTTTTTGTTGTCTGTTCTTGTTGTCTTTGTTTTGTTGTCTTTTTGTCTTTCTCACTCAAAATCCCTCTTCACTCTCAGGTTGGTTGAAGGTGTTTGCAATGAAGCGTGGAGTGGTGGGCATACGTGGCGTTAAGAGCAAACTGTATTTATGTATGAATAAGGAAGGAATTGCACATGGAATGGTAAGAGATATTTTCAACCACATGCTTACATATCTACACACCTTCCTGTCCACTCAGATCTTTTCCAAACTAATCGCTATACCCTCTGCTCACTGGTCCACCATGAGATATAGATCCTTTGGCTATGCTGGCCCCCGTATTTGGAACTCCCTTTTTTTTTTTAAATATAAGCAGCATTGACTCTCTTCCAACTTTCAAATTCTGTCTTAAAACTCACCTATTCAAACTTGCTGACTCTCTTTGATCTTGTCCCTAGACTGCACAGCTAGTTGCCTATAATAGTAATAATGCCTCCATAGCCCCTAACTCTGACAGCATAAGTGAAGGCTTGATACATTTCTCACCTGCAGAAGCATTTTAACCCTGACTGCCTGTTCAAAGAGCACCTGGAGGAGAACCATTACACAACCTACTCATCCGCAACTCACCCAGGCCTGTACCTGGCCCTGTCCCACCGAGGCCAGCTCAGGAGAGGAAACACAGTGGGCCCACGGCATGCCTGCACCCACTTCCTGCCACGCAAGACCCTAGCAAACTAGACAAAAAAGCACTTTAATCACACAAACACTTTTATAATGAAGGGTAATAAACATAAAAAAGCTGTTTTTTTACTGTACTTTTCAAGAGACTTGGCCTATTTCGTCTGCCGTCGGGAGGGCAAGATGCACAAATACGGTGCATTTCTGATGAAACTGTGAAAATGTGGTCTCTTTATTTATTTTTAGTTGTTGGCCTTGTGATGTTGTTTAATATGCATATTTATGTATTTTATTTTAATATTTCTTTATTTATTTAGAATTCAATAAACGTTGATTACCCTGTATTACCCAGGAGTACTGTTTTTAGAATGAATCCCTCCTTAAAATTCAGTGTGATTTAACAGCACAAAATTAAACACACCTGTATGAGTGAAAGCTGAATACAGCCTCATCTGAATAAGACATGAAAGGAAGGCTGGGTGTAGAAAAACATCAGGCACCCACAGGCCTCTCCTATGACTGCAGGCAACATAGATCATTTACATTCTACAAGAGTGTAAATGATGAATTTAGCTGGACAGTCACTTTATCTGGCTCATACAAAATGTCAGTAAAAAAAACTTTAGATATGTTCCGTTAAGTAAAACTATAATGTTAAGATGATTTTACTGTCAATGTCACTGTAGTTTTAAAGCTGCTTGTTACTGGCAGCTAGTAAAGTACTGTAAATATACAATATTGATCTTTTTACAGTCATTTTCTGGTAATTATACAGAATTACTCAGTAGCTATTGTGAATACTGTGTTTGGTATTTCCTAAAGAGTATGGAAAATGTAAGGCCATAGTAAATATGAAACATCACTGAAATGAAAACAAAAAAAACAGTAATAGCTGTGAAACTTTTCTGGACACAGCTGCAGGTGACCCACTCTGTTGCCGGCGAAACTTTACAGATTGCTCAGATGTAACTGCACTCAAAACACCAACTTATTTCATGGTTAACATCTCACATCTCACTTTATTGTTACTGGTGCATCTAAATCTTACTTGAAAATTAGATGTTCCTTTGATTAAGTCTTACATGATCACACTAGTGCTGTGATTTTTTTTTTTTTGGTAGTTTTCCCATTTTACTTCTGCACAGATTGCAGGGAATTCTGAGATTCTGAGTTATGATCTACAGGAACCTGCTGTTACACCTGTAAGAAAGGACATCAGCTCATTTGCAGTAAAATGTACTATAATACAATATAATATACGGTAAAATAGAATAACAGTGACATGTAAGAAAACAGTATGTTTGTTTAAAAATGTTATTTACTGTAAAATTGGCCTTATAAGTTTGCATCATCACAGATTTCATTCCTTTCATCTTTTTCCTCCTCACACATCCATCCTGTCTTCTTTCTTCAATTAAGAGGCCGAGGAAAAAGTTAAAATTGACAGTTTGACTCTTCATGAGCCCGATGGCCCAGTGCCTCTGAAAAGGTACGCAGGTCCATCTGTAACCTGATAATGTATCCAGGGAGACGCTGGGGTCACCTGATCTTCTCCAAGAGTGACACAACTTCTCAGTAAACCCCTGCTCAGGTGTCCCGCCATACCTCAGAGTGCGCGCTAGAGAGAGAGAGAGAGAGAGAGTGAGAGTGAGAGAAAGAGAGAGAGAGAGAGAGAGAGAGAGAGAGAGAGAGAGAGAGATGTCCAGTTATTTTGAAACACAAAGGTACAGAGCCCGTAGCGCTTGGACACTTGTCGATAAAGAAAACATGTGGATACTATAACATCCCTTGGTAAGTAAGGGGTACAATATAGTTAACAAAATGTTAACCCATTTGGACATAGGCTCATTAATTATTTATTAATGAGCCATTTGGTCATTATTATACTACATATTTGTAACTATTTTGTAATTATGTAACTATTACGTATACTCAAAGTAAGGAAGTCTAGGTTAAAATTCTACTAAAATTCAATTTCTTTGCCCTGTTGCGTTGCGTATGTGATGTAAAATTGAGTACGTTCCTCAAAATGTTAACGATAATGAAAGTTACATATTAGATAAATGTGCAATGAATACAGTATACTAGCCTTTTCATTCAGTTCAGTCATTCATACCTCTCCTCCTTACCTCTTCTCTCTTCACACATAGCCATAATGACTGTGTGAAAGCAGTTATGGCTAATGCAGACATGCAGGAACCTGCAGTGGATGTCAATGCTGGAGCTGAGTTTGAGAATGAAGGTGTGGAGGCTCCATCAGATGGAGGGGAGAGTGAAGGCACACACACACAAGTGAGTATGTGGTCAGGTGAGAACATTTTCTTTCATGCTGGTTGAGCTGAAGTTGGATGGTATGCATGTGTTCCATGTATAAACATTACACACTTACCGCTTGCATTATCAGACATATAGGTTCAACTTGTTGGTGTACAATTAGAGATTGTATGCCTGTTAATGCATGGTTTGTTTGCAGCTCTTGGCTCGATATTTTTGATGGTGGAAATTTTCCACTTCAGTACATGTCTATGCCTGACACACCTCTACCATGTCAGTGTTACTGCTGTCCTGAGAATGGTCCATCTCCCAAATAGTATCTGGTTAGTGGTGGTACCATGGGGGTCCCTTTGTAGTGATGGGGAAGAGTGGGGCCAATGCCTTGTGCACCTCTTATAAACCTACAAATGGTTGACATACCTAAAAATGTAAGTCAATGTGGTATTTCTGTTTTTGTTCGCGTGTTGCACCGGGGTCTGGAAGGAACGTTGCCTCATTTCCTTGCGCACTGTGTACATGGCTAAAATAAGGTAAGAGATCAGATAAGATGACGCTTAGGTGGGAAATTTGTATTTCTACAGCAGCAAAGTGAACAGAACAAAAGATAACCTATAAAACTATAGGTTACAACCTATAACCTTGGGTAGGATACTTGCCTCTGGACCAAGAGGTCATGGGTTCGAATCCTACCTTCAGCATACCCCCACTGGACTCCTGAGCAAGACTCTTAACCTCAAGTTAGGAGACTGTCCATTTAAGTTAGGGAATGGAAGTTGCTAAAAGCGTCTGCTAAATGCCATAAATGTAAATGTAAACCGCATAACCTATAAAAACTATACAATATTACATTATAGTATAAAAACTGTACACTTTACAAAATAATACATATTAGTGTATATGTTTGTGTGTATACATATGAATACACACACACACACACACACAGTGGGTATCAGATGCCTAGTAGCAGCAGGCATTGAATGAAACAGGGTAATATTGCGTGAAAAAATTGCACATGTTGTACACAGTAATAATGCATCAGAAGTATTGCACATGTTGCACAAGAAATATTGCGCATGAAATGACAATTAACCTACTTGACTTGCCTCGACAATGTGTGTAGGTACGAGGTAGATGTCCCTAACAAACTGGCAGCTCAGTGCAATCAGCCTGTTTAAGGCCAAAGTCATTGCAGCGTTCTCATTTAAATGCCAACTCTCTCCACAGGCTGCAGGGGCAGAACAGACAAGCCCTGCAACAATAGAGGTGGTTTCTGTTGGAGATGAGGACCTTCCCGCCTCAGACACACCATCCACTCTCAATGCCAGTGCCCTTGATAGCCACAATGGCAGCCTAGCAGCAGAAAACGGTGCCAATAAAGTGGCCTTTGAAACCAACCACACAGAGTGTCAGTCTGAAGCGCCCAACGATATTCAAACACAACCCTGCCCAGCAATGCCTGTTACTAAAGTCCAGCCTTTCTTATCAGGTAAGAAACAAGAAGAAATTAGTATTTTCAAGAACAAGGGACAGGTCTAAAACTTTATTGTGACAAATTCAAAGAGATTCCAATATCTCACCCAATAAAATGAACTCTGTGTTGGCAAAATGGCCTGCACTGATAACCATTCATGTTTTAGATACGTAGCTGGGCAGTATTTCTGAGGCACCATGAGTTTTGACTTTGAACAGGGTGGTTGCAGATTCTGGTATCGTTTGTAAACAGTTATGGTAGCAATAATTTCCATTGGCTCTGATGAGAGCAATCATGTTTTATTGATAGTTGGGCATAAACAAGGGACAGGGCCGTTTTTATTATGGCAACGTTGTAGCACATTATCGTAAAAATTCATCATTTATGTTTGTTTGGGTTTTTGACAGTTGTCTTTAAATGCATAGTCCTGTATAACAACAATATAAAACCCATACATGTTTCATTAAATTTGTTTCTTCTTGTCTTCATTACCCGAAGATGATTTAGTGGAGGAGAAGACACTCAGAGGCCGCTTGTTTGCACGAAGGATGGAGCTGTTAATTGGCACATGTGCATTACTTGCAGTAATCCTTGTGCTTGGCATCGGACTGGGAGGTGAGTGGGTGACACACTGCCCATAACATGCCATGAGCGAGAGTAGCCTCAGAGTGGCACGTAGTGGCTCCAGTAATAAATAATTAACAGCCAAGATTATATTGCAGAAAGTGAGGCCCACTGGTCCAAAACTGAGAGATGTCTGGAACTCCGGTTGCAGAGCCTGATTAAATTCTGCAGTGTCAGATTCCTATACTGTCTGATTAGTGATGTATGGAAAGCAGTAAATAATGCAGTAACTTTCATGAACAATGACATTCATTGTGTTCCTGTGATAGAATACTTTGTAGTTTGTAATGTAGTATTAGCAACATTAGTAACGTGAGCTAGAAAGTTAGGATATTAGTAACACAAGTAACAAGTTTCTAAAGTGTTTCACATTGGAAGAAAAAAAACATATATACGTGCCCCAACCCCCCTTTTTCGGAAACCGTCTTCTACCAAGTTTGAGACTTTTTTAAGACCTTTCTTCGTCTTGCATCCAAAATAATGACTCCTACTTTGTCTCCTACTACGTTGAGAATTAATTTCAATTCTAATTTCAAGTTTGACAAACGTGAAAGAACTCATTCAAATCTGAGAAAAATATGAATTTATGGATTATACAAATTTGTATCCATTTTTTAAACATCCTGCTGCTAGAGAGAGAGAGAGAGAGAG
>JBBIGA010089895.1:0-11324 GCA_037576975.1 Alestes dentex | reverse complement strand
ACTGCCTGATCCACAACAGTCACCTCTTCTACTCTACATTCTCTCTCATTTTCCTCATTCATAAGCTCTTCAAAGTACTCTTTCCATCACACTCTTGTACACATTATATTATATAATTTGTATATAATTTTAATCATATTATAATTATATAATCATATTATAATTTTTTAATGAAATTATCTGTATATTTACACATTACATCTTCATAGGGTAAACCTCTTGACATGTGATAGAGAAAGAAAACCCAGTGTTCACCACACATTACAGGCATAAAATCTTGTACTTGTTTGTTTGAAATTGCAGACTTAAACTGTATCTTAAAAATCTGTAAATGGAAGACGGGAACAACTCGCTGTCAAGTTTATTATCAAAACTATCAAAAAAACACCAAACTTGCCTGGTAGGTCTGAACTATGTGTGTTAAGTATTACAGATGTTGGTAGCTCTCGCACAGAGTTTTTGGGTAATTGATCACATGCTAGAGCACAGAGAAAATTTTATTCATAACAGCAGACACTTCAACAGTATTCATGGTCTCAGTAGTAATCCAGCAGAACCTGTCTACGATTGCACACCTTGATTACACTGTCGAATATAGCATAAACTATCAAATTAATTTCAGTTTGGGAGTCTGAAATGGGCTTCCAGTCTAATGTTTCCCACCTTTATTAGTGACAAATGCTGTCCACACTCTTTGTCTGATGTGAGGTTGAATGCGTAAAGCATATATCAGTTCAAAAAATCTTCTCTGTCGATAGCTAGTGACCTATTTTTTCTTCCGGTTGCTAGAACTAGCTGGTGAAACTCGCGCACAGCAACCCCCACCAGGTATCTCGGTTGTAAGGGTTTAGCTGGAAATTGGAAGATTTAGCGCCTGTAAACGCATCATTATCTACCATACCTATTACAATAGGGGAGATTTGGAAAGTGTTCCTTAAAACTAAATTTTTTGATTGGAAGCACGGGTGCCTGCGGGTATTGAGAATGTTTTTAGAAATACCTAGTCATTCGGATATTTAGCCGTGGTGATCATCAGTGCCTGAGAATGTGCTAGTCTTACAGCAGGAGATACGGCAACTTTTTTATAAAATAAGGAGGCTGTAACAATACAGATTTTGGACGGTATATCATTGCTGTGCGTTAAACAAAATTAATCCTTTGTACATGTCGGTCTGATTTTAATGTCAACACCTTTCAACAGTAACTTTTCTTGAAAAAATATATCACTGTGGATTGAGAACAACAATTCTATCATGTTGCTGGCGTCTGAAAATGCGGCCTGTTTTTTAGTCCTTGATTATCGCCAGTTGGGCCGGTAGCATCCATATGTTTGGCAGTGTCCTAGTAAAACAATCCTGCTGAGAAAACAGATTCCAGGGTTTTGTGGTCATAGTTAATAAGACACTCTATGATGCTCTGATAAGGATAAGTTTTTGAGCTCTGTGCAGTCAGATGGTCCCCCAGAGAAACACTGACTTGGGAAAAAATGGTTGCACCAAACCCACAGTAGTACCAGCGGCTATATTCGTACCATCGGGTCTTGTAATTTTGAGCCTTATAAACAGAAGCATATTGTTTAAATCTATATAATCGTCGCCATTTCTGGCAATGAAGAACTCCAAAGGCCCTGAATCAGAGAGTGGCGAAATAGGGGGTACTTCCACATATGTGTTTTTATCTATAGTGGTTTGTGTCATGGGGACTGTGATTAGGTCCAACTCTGATTTGACACACTCTTCGGACATTCCGTGAATTAATGCCATGATTAGAAAATGGTTTTACAATTTCTTTCGTTAGAGGTCCTTTGCAGTGTTTACTCCGCAATTTCCTTTTTGACACTGAACGTTTATTACTATTTACACTGGGGCATTTTCGCTTATCTATGTTGCATCACCAACATTCCAGAGCCATCCTGACCATTTTCGTTGTGACATGTGTGCATAGCATTACCCAATACATCGCTAACAATGTTTTTAGATCGGGTTTTGCAATACTGAAAACTTTTTTCAATACCGGTATTGCCATTCGGAAAATACCCCTGAAAAAGTCCCCATATTCCGGCCCCGTACATTGTCGGACCGCCTACATACCCCAGGAGTAGTCCACCAGTGTGACAGGCGGCCGCCCCTTTCTGTTCTGTTTAGGTTTGGTCTTCTAGTGTTGTTATGTGTTTCAGCTGGCCGGTGTGCTCAGCAAAAGGAGCTTTGTGTTTCTGATGGTTTGTAGAGTTTTGTGTTATGTTATGCCTGAGTTGTCGGTCCACCGTCATGCTGAGTTTGTTTTGTGTATTACCGGTCTCCTTTTGGTTTGCGTATGGTGTTTTGTTCTGGCCCTCGTGCATGTTTTGGTTTTGAGTTTTGATTCAATAAAAGCATCTGCAATGGATGCCTGCCTATGCGCCTGCTCTCATTCGGGAGACAGGGGAGAACGTGACAGCCAGCTTGATTTTTATAATAAGCCACATAACGATGCGAATCTGCGTATGGATTAAACTGTTTCATCGTTCTTCGTCCTTGTTTGTTCTGCAGGTCTGAAATGGAGTTTTTCAACTACCTTTCCGTACTTAAACGGTATGCTCCGGTATGCTCTGATTTGACTTTACCTCTATGGCTATGTCACTAATGTGCGCTTTAGACACACATACGTAGTGAACTCTGTCATATTTAATAGTGACTACATCTTTGATTTTCCCTGTTATACGTACACTCCTTAGCAGAGGCACAAAATAGTCACCCATAAACTAAAAGTCTGTTATGTCAGTATAAACAAATAGTGAATACTCACCAGCATACAGGTTGACGAGGTGTTGAGCAAATGTTTTACCTAGCGTCTTTGGTACTACGGTTGGGTCAAATGAAACACCATCAATAAAGCCTAAAATGGTGCTGAGTTTTCCATAGAAAGTTAGAATTGTGTTGTCTAGGAATAAACACCAAACAGCTCGAGCTGACTATGGCTAAAATAGATGGGTAATACCCCCCCCCACTCTTGATTTTGGTTGACCGATGTAAAATTTTATTGGTAACAATAATCACACAGTCCTTGTCACTAAACGCTTTCCGTTCTTGGGTACTGAAATTCTATTAGACCAACCTCCCATGGACCCTTCAATATCAATATCAATATTCAATATTAAATGTTAATCTGTTAAATTTTTAAGGAAATCCTAACCATTTCACTAAGACCATATGTTTTTTCCCCACTTTCTTTCTGTCTAAAAGTTGGGTTTTGTTTTATTCCTATCAAAGTGATTGTTTGCAGCTCTTCTTCATAAAATGCATAGTCTAATAAATCACCATCATAGTCTTTAAGCTTGTAGACTGGTGTTATCCGGAGGATGCATTCATATATGATGAAAAATTCATGTGTGAAGTTTTGTTCATAACCCTTTGTGAATGCTCCTCTCACTCTAGATACTTTAACAGTGTCACCTGTTTTGTATTTAATAATAATAATAATAATACATTTTATTTATAAGCGCCTTTCAAGACTCTCAAGGTCACTTTACAGAAGTTATAGAAGTTAAAGAATAGATATATTAAATGAAGAAGAGTCCATAATCATTTCAAAAGTAAATTATACTATATATATATATATATATACTTCTATACTTTTAAAAGCCATAGATATCTCGGGGCCTGTGTTGTTTTTTAAAACACGTGCCCACGTATATTTGCTAAAAACATCTATGCAGGTCAACATGTATTTAAAGTTTTCATTTTCCTTTGAGTACATACTCATATCGACCAGGTCCGCTTGGAATTGTTTACCTATACCATAGACCACAACTCTATTTCTCTTATAGTTAACGCGTGCGGGTCTGTGAAGCGTGTACACACCCTCCCCAGATAGCCACTCAGAGACCTGCTGGTCGGACAAACATACCCCTGTGTCTTTTAACACAGCCTCTTTTAATCTTGTTTTACCACCAAAAGACCCCTTGTTGGAGGGTGTATAGTAAGTTGATTTGAGAAGGTCTGTCATAAAAATAATGATGTGGGCCTTTAGGATTTAACAGAATTTATCTATTTATTTGAACAACTAATGAATACAAACATATACTGAGAAGTAGACATGTAAAAACAAAATACAAAGTAAATGATAAAATAATAAAGATAAAAAGGTGAAAGAACGTGTCTAGATTTACCACATCAAATTTACAGAATCAAAGTTTTCCTCCACAACATTTTACATATCAACAAAGTTTTTTTTACCATACAAACATTCTAATTACTTCACAAATAACATCTGCGCACTTTTGGTCAACAAGGGTTTCCTCAAATATTCCTCAGTTTTACACGGATGTTAGGCTCTTCTTCTTTAAGTTGGTAAACAATAACTTCCACAACGCCAAGGGTCTTTTGAGGGTGGTGTTGAAAATCATATGTTTCCAAGACGTGTGCAATGACCTGCTGTGGTCCCTGTTGGAAAAGTCTCTGTTTCATGTCCTCAAAGTGAATTGGGTAAAGTGAAAGTGACCATTCTGTCATATGTGAACACACCACAGCACACAGTGTAAACAGCACAAAATTCTTCCTCTGCATTACCCCTTCACCAAGTGAAGTAGTGGGCAGCCAGGAACACAGCACCCAGGGAGCAGTGTGGGGGGATGGTACCTTGCTCAAGGTACTTCAGTGGTGCTTAGCAGTCTTGGGAATCGAACCCATGACTTCCTGATCACAGGGCGAATGCCCTAACCACTAGGCCACCAGCTGCTCAGCACATCTGGCTCATAGAGACATTAATGCTGCCGCTGGCTGGGGTGGTCCACTTCACAACCATAACAGGTTTCCTTGAGCCTTTTATCAATGATATGTTGCAGAATGACTGAAACACACGCCTTCACACACTCCACCCACACTCAATGGGGGTGTCTGAAAAAGTCAGACGTTTATGTCATGGTACCCGTCGAGACTGACACCAATTAAACAGTCTATCTATCTTCTTGAAAACCACGCATAAAATGGGTATATCACCCCATGAATGGGTAACATTTGTGTATTTTAAGGCTTTCGCCGAATCAACAGATGGATCATTTAGAAGGGCTCATAGCCCCAACCCGCCACTACATATGTCAATAGAGCCATTTGAATACCCCATAAAACAGGAATATAGATAGTAACACTTTTCAGGTATGACACTATCACACATTTCATGGTAGTCACCAAGCAACCCACTACGTAAAAGTTTTTTCCAAATTCTGTTCCTGAACAATTTCCAATCTTTGTCTCAAACAGTGTATATACATATATGCGGATCATAGAACACATCCCCTTGAAATGGTTAAAAACAGCACATCTTTGAAAAAATTATCACCCCACTGAATAGCTGCAGGGCTACAATGTCCCTACAATAAATGAAAGATGTGTCCGCTTTTCACATACCCCATGACACCCCCCGCAGTAAATGATTGGAGGTCCCCCACCGGCCCCCACTGGTCATAACACAACATTGACAGGTTGACAGGTTGACAAAAAGTTTGACAACAAGGGTCATAAATCTACCGTCTTGGCAGGGGGGCCATAAATCAACAAGGGTCATAAAGCTACTGTCTCGGGGGGCCATAAATCAACAAGGGTCATAAATCATTTTGATTGACAGTTTGACAGAAAATGTAGAATAATTATACGCTTGTATGTGTTTGCTCACATACTTGGCCAATAAATGCGATTCTAATTCTGATTCTGATGATGTCATGCACAGAACAAGAACAATCATCAGACTCAGGCATAGGTTGAAGATGTGCTAAAAAAATCCTGCACAACCTCACATCCTTTGAGAAGAAGTTAAACTACAGAAATACTTAACAGACAAGCAACACATGAAAGAAAAGCATACAGAAATATCCCTAACATTAATAAACTCTAATAATAATAAATTTATATATTA
The DNA here is from genome assembly GCA_037576975.1 of Alestes dentex. Taxonomy (NCBI): domain Eukaryota; kingdom Metazoa; phylum Chordata; class Actinopteri; order Characiformes; family Alestidae; genus Alestes; species Alestes dentex. The sequence goes on along the minus strand of JBBIGA010089895.1, from coordinate 5,435 downwards.
GCTATGTTATGTATATGTATGTACCAAGTATTCAAAGTCTGATTTTTAAGCATAGCATCTTGTTCAGAGGTAAATAGAGTGGGTCAGTTGAGTCCACAGGCAAACCTGCTCTGTGGTCAGCTGTGAACCAGTAGTGCTTTATCAGTAGACTACATTCCACTGACATATTACTGGGACATCTGTTTCCAAAATGAATAAAACAACTGATGTGTACAAAAACCTTCTGAAGCTTCCTAGACTACGAATTTTTTTGTTCTCATACCTTGTTACTGTCATTACCTCTATAATTCTATAAGTTACTCTGCAGTTAAAGCATTATTTACCCTGGTGCTTTTTTACTCCTGTTCTTTTTATTTTTTGGGAACATACTTTTATCTTGACACAGCAATACAGATTAATAGACACACACAGCTTGTACTGAGGCACACACACGATTGGATGTAATAGCTCTTTTGCAGGTCGCATTCTCCTTACAACCTGGAAGTTAAAAGGAATTTTGGGGGGTTTGTATCTTTTAATTTACATAACACAGCAACCACTTTGCAGATACAAATTAATTTTTTTATTGAGAAACAAACAAACCTGAGTGTGCATAACTATTCACCCCCTCCAAGAATCAATACTCTGTACAGCCACTTTTTTCATTAATTACAGTGGCAAGTCTCTTCGCGTACATCTCCACAAGCTTGGCACATCTAGACACTGTTATTTTTGCCTATTCTTCATGGCAAAACTGCTCCGGCTCCTTCAAGTTGCATGGACGTGGCGTACATCAATCTTTAAATCATCCCAGAGCAATCTTTTTACAGCAATCTTTAAATCATCCCAGAGATTCTTAATTAAGTCTGGACTTTGACTGGGCCATTCCAGGACATTTACCTGTTTTTCTTTAAACAACTGGAGTGTTGCTTTAGCAGTGTGTTTAGGGTCGTTGTCCTTCTGAAGTGAAAGTGAAGTGAAAGTGATCGTTTGGTCATACGTGAACACACCACAGCACACAGTGTGAACAGCACGAATTTCTTCCTCTGCATTTAACCCATTCACCAAGTGAAGCAGGGGGCAGCCAGGATCACGGCGCCCGGGGTGTGTGGGGGCGGTACCTTGCTCAGGGTACCTCAGAGGTGCCTAGCAGTCTTGGGAATCTAACCCACAACTTTCTGATTGCAGGGCGAGTTCCACTAGGCTACCATCTGGAGGCTGAACCTCCATCCCAGTCTCAAATCTCTGGAAGACTCAAACAGATTTTCCTCAAAAATTTCTCTATATTTTGCGCCATCCAACTTTCCTTCAGTTCTTACCAGTTTCCCAGTCCTTGACAACGAAAAGCATACCCACCGCATGATGCTGCCCTTACGATGCTTCACTGTGGGGCTGGTGTTCTCAGCATGATCTGTCCATAGGATTGTGCTAGGTTTGTGCGAGACATAGTGTTGTTCTATTTTAGTCTCATCTGACCACAGCACCTTCTTCCACATGTCTGGGGAGTCTCTAATAAACCGTCTGGCAAATTTCAAATGGCCTGCCTTATTTTCTTGGCCACACTTCCATTAAGCCCAGCTCTGTGCAGTGTGGGGCTTATAGTGGTCCTATGGACAGATACTCCCATCTCTGCAGTAGAGCCGCCTGGCTCCTTCAGGGTTATCTTTGGCCTCTTGGTTGCTGCTCTGATTAATGCCCTCCTTTCCTGGTCTGTGAGTTTTGGTGGACGATCCTCTCTTGGCAGGTTTGCTATGGTGCCATAATCTTTCCATTTTCTAATAATGGATTTAATGGTGCTCCTTGGGATGTTCAGGCTTTGTGATAATTTTTTTATAACCCAACCCTGATCTGTTCCTCGGTCTTTGTGCTGTCACATGCTAGCCCTTACTTAGTGGTGTTGCACCGATGTTGACTCTGTATATACAAGTGTATATATCATTTGACACTTAGATTTCTCATAGGTGGATCTTATTTAACTAATTAAGTGGCTTTTGAAGGTAGTTGTTGGGGATTCAAAGCAAAGGGGGCGAAAACATATGCACACACTACTTTTCAGTTTTACATTTTAAAAAATTATTTAAAACAATTTTTTCCCCTTTTAACTTCATTAATCTGTAGTTTGTTTTCTATGTCCATTACTTAAAATCTAATCTAAACCAGCAACAAGATAACAAGATAAGTGTTTCCAAACGACACGAGGGCCCATACTTTAAAACTCCTTTTAGTAAGAACACAATTATATTTTATTCAGTACAATAAACCCCCACTTTAACGTAGATCAGCAGTCGCTGTTTCAGTCCAACGCAGATTTTTTCTGAGAACCAAACTAATAATTGTTCGCTGAACCCCCCTCACTAACGTGGTAATATTCTGCATATTTTTCTTGTTTTTGTGACGTCCAGGCCTCATCCGCCACGCCCCCTTCGTCCTCCTGCTGGGTTGCTAAGCACCACGCACAAATAAATTTTCATACATTTAAGTGCTAAATTCTTTTTAAAAATATATAATTTACTAATATTGTAACATAAATATTAATGTAAATTCAGCTATATTTCCATATGAAAAATAACTATACATTTTTTGGTACTGTCCAGAGAACACAAAGAAAGCGGGATGGTGAAATACCGTTTGAAAGTAGCCAATCCAAGAATGCCATTTGTTTCTCCTTGCTGCTGATTGGCTGCTGCCCTTTGACGCAGTTGCAGTCCAGAATTTCCCCTGTGGAGTGCCTCGAGTGTTCTCATGTTTATCGTTTTGTTCTTCTTTAAGCCCTGTATTTTTGTTACTGTAAATAAAATGAATTTATTACTGTATTTTCCCAGCTTATACCAAAGAAAACAATAGCGCATACCAAAGAAAACGCCCGTGCATGACTTACAGTACAGGGGTAACATCGGTATTTACATTCTAGCACTCCGGGAGTTCAGTGTAAACTATACAGCACAAATACAGGATTAGCTTTACATTTTCTTTCAGGGTAATGTATTAAGCTGAGTTTAAAATGAATTTGAGAGCATATTTGGGAGCATATTTAGGGTTGACATATTTTGGGCACTTTTTACCACATCACAGCAACATGGTTTTTCACTATACGCGTGTGCTCTTGGAACATAACCCCCGCAATAAGCGGGGTTTTACTGGATATAGAAAAATATTAATTATTTTTTAATATTAAGAAGAACAAAAAATATACAAATTGTGGAGTATACAATTTGATACAAAATTATACTGAAATATAAGATAAGAGAGATAAGATAAGATAAAGCTTTATTAGTCCCACAAGTGGGAAATTTGCTTTGTGACAGCGGAAAGTGGACAGTACAAATTTAGGAGCAGCAAAAATTAAGAAAACAATAGAATAGAATAGAATAGAATGAAAATAAAATACTATACCAACAGTACAGTATAAAATGTACACTTTACAATCTAGAAATATAAAATATGGACATTTGTAAAATATATACATATATGTATATGTAAACTAAATGTAGACTAATAGTGATATGTATGTACACAACCTTGAACACCAAGGTACTTGTAACTCTCCACAGTCTCAATGTCCATGCCTTGGATGTTTAGTGGTTGCGTTGGAGGATGTTTGTGCCTGCAGAAGTCTACCACCAGTTCCTTGGTTTTTCCAGTGTTGATCTGGAGGTAGTTCTGCTGGCACCAGTCCACAAACTCGCGGGCCAGTTCTTTGTACTCCTTGTCGTCCCCATCAGTGATGAGGCCAACTATTGCATGGTGAAGAGTCCCTGTGGGGCCCCCGTACTGCAGACGACCCTGTCTGACACACAGCCCTGAGTTCTCACATACTGTGGTCGGTTGGTGAGGTAGTCCAGTATCCATGTGGTTAGGTGATGGTTCAGCTGTGTACTCCAGCTTTTCCCTCAGGTTTGTGTTAAAGGCACTGGAGAAATCAAAGAACATGATTCTCACAGTGCTCCCAGCAGTCTCCAGGTGAGTGAGGGAATGATGTAGGAGGTGGATGACAGCATCATCCACTCCAGTGCCAGGTTGGTAGGCAAACTGAAGTGGGTCCAGTGATGAGCTCACCAGGGGCCGAAGTTCAGCAAGGACCAGCCAATCAATGTTGATTCAGCATCTTATTTTCAATGTTGAAAAAGTCACCTTATATCAATGTTGAATTAACGTTTTGTTACCACTGAATGTTCAATATTGAAAATTCAACATTGATAATTCAACACTGACCATAAATCAATGCATTTAACCACAATTCAATTTTGAATACATAACTTTTGTTATCTGGGAGGTGACTGAGGTGTCTGAGGTGGAACAGAGGTGGGGGTGGGGGTGTCTGCAGCAGATGTTGAAGACAGCATCCAGGATGAATCAAACCTGTTAAAGAAGTTATTCAGTTCATTTGCCCACCTCATATCCCCCACTGGCAGAGAGTTTTGTTCTTTGTGGGCCGAGATGGTTCTAAGGCCTCTCCAGACTTCACTTACATTGTTCTGCTGAAGCTGGTTTTCCATCTTCTGCCTATAGCTGTCCTTCCCATCCCTGATCAGTCCTTTCAGCTCTCTTTGCACCCTTTTCAGCTCCTCCTTGTCTCCTGATTTGAAGGCCCTCCTCTTCTACTTCAGGACAGCCTTGATTTCTGGAGTAATCCATGGTTTGTAGTTGGGAAAGCACCGCACAGCCCTGGTGGGCTGTCAATGTCCTCCCCATGGTCATCACAAAGCACCTCCCACACAGTAGACTCAAAACAGTCATTTGACCATCTCTGCACTGTGCGGGTGACTGGTGGCTCCCTGTGTACTAAGGGATCATATACAGGGACAATGTGCATCAGGCTGTGATCTGATCTCCCCAGGGGAGGGAGAGGTGACAAACTATATGCCTATTTTGTGTTGACATACAGTAAGTCCAATGTTTTGTTGTCTCTGGTGGGGTATGTCACATACTGGGTGAAAGTGGGAAATGTGGAGTCCAGGGATACATGATTGAAGTCAACAGATAATATGATCATGGCTTGGGAATGCTGTCTTTGCAGTCTGCTGACTACAGAGTGGAGAGAGTCACAGGCTGCCTCTGCATTGGCCGAAGGGGGGGACATACACCACTATAACATCCGAGAATTCCCTGGGAAGGTAGTATGGTTGCATGCTCATGGCTAACAGCTCAATGTCTCTGCTGCCCAGGGTTACACCATCTGTCGTTCACAAACACTGCCAGTCCTCCTCCTTTCCTCTTACTGCTCTTGCTCATCCTGTCTGCCCACAGCAGCTGGAATCTGGGCTGTGCCTTGCTCATGTCCGGAGTAAGCGGTGTTAGCCAGGTCTCCATTAGCATCATGATGCTAGTTCTCTCTAGTTCTTTTAGTTCTCTCCCCTCCGCATTAGAAGTTGCGGAGGCGCTCTTCCAGGCCGTGTTTCTGCCGTATGGCATACCGGAGGACATCCTGTCTGATCGCGGCCCCCAGTTCATTTCTA
>JBBIGA010089884.1:0-11326 GCA_037576975.1 Alestes dentex | reverse complement strand
AGAGAGAGAGAGAGAGAGAGAGAGAGAGAGAGAGAGAGAGAGAGAGAGAGAGAGAGAGAGAGAGAGAGAGAAACAACGAATGTAGTGGAAGCGACTGTCATTAACAGTGGGACAGCACCCATGTGGTTTCGGTTTTCTGCTGCAATGACAGTAAAAGTCAGCCTGGCTGCATTAGCGAGAAATAGCGTACTCGCACTGATTCTAACCAAGGCTGGAGTCATCAACCACATTACTGTATATATCAACCACACAATGAAGGCAATAACATGCTTTTACAGCATATGGTTCATTCAGAGAAGAGGCTACCACTACCACATCAGGTAAATGATGAAAGAAAACACGTGACTCAATTTCAGCAAGTTAGCGAACACATAAGAGGAAGATCTCAAACAAATAAAATATAACATTCATGATCAAATAAAATATACAAGTATTCAAAAACCTGACATCAGACCAGGGGAAATGAACAGAGAACCAGGTTAGGTGACAGAGACAGTCAATGTGCTGGGCACTAATTTGTGGCTGGATGAGACAGAGGGTTAAATGGAGTCTGTAATGGTCTGACAGAGATGTACTGGGGTAAATACAGCCTGTAATTGCATGATGGCATGTCAGCGATTCGGTGGGGCTGTGCGTCATTTCCTTTGGTCTGACAAGAGGAGACACAGCCCAACCCATCCCCACCCACTCTTGAGTGATTCAGCCCTCCATTTATCCAATTGCTTTAATTAAGGTGGGACAAACACACACACACTTTCTTTTTCATTGTCTATCTCTTGCTCTACCTCATTCAAGAACACACGCACGCGTACGCCCGTGAGTGTACACACATTCATGCACACGCACATGCACTCGCACACACAGAACAGACTCAAAATGCCTTTGGTGGTCCAGGGAGAAAGCAGCGGTGGTAAAATGTCATTATGATTATATGATTAGCCAGGAGCACAGTGTCATCTAACTGCTTGACATTTCCATAGAACGTGTTCATCTGGGTTTGGGGCATGGGACTTAGATTAGAGTTAGATCAAAGAAAATAGTTTCTATGCAACATATAATACATTTAGGAACATAATTTTGCCAATATCTGCTCAACAAATAGATATTTCACTATACCTAAGACATGGCGCCACCTTTTGACAAGATGATATTGTCCCAATTCGCCTCCAAATTGAGAAACAAAATCCTTCCAACACCAGTTTGAGAGCAACATGAATATGAACCATATATTTTTTTAAACCTTACAAGCACAAGCAGTTTGGTCCTCTCACAAATTCCAGGCAGATAAGGGAACGGAGGCACGTCCTGACCTCTCAGACAGCTGCTGAGCCAGCCGAACACACAGGGCACCTCACCATTCAAGTAAGTGGGCCAGTTCATCAACTCCATCTGGGCTACACACACAAAACACACACACAAAACACACACACAAAACACACACACAAAACACACACACAAAACACACACACACACAAAATTGTCACAAAATATTACTGGAAAATAAAATTAGGCACAACCATTTTTAGTGAATTTATGTCTAGCAGAGAAATATCCTTTCATATAACACACGTCTAACTCGAGAACAATAACACACCTGATCAACGTAATATTTTTATGCTCCACATAAATCTGCACTCTTTAGAACTCTTTAGAAGCCCTTCTGAAATTCAGAACACCACATTTTTTAGAAGTCCTTGACCAGCTGAATGAGACTCACAAGTGCTGGATAATTGTTAGGTAACTCCGCAAAGTAAAGTAGATCTTCTGCAAGATGATCACTTCTCTTCACAGAGACTTGACTAAAGCAATACATACTTTTTTTGTTTAAATCAAATCTAACCTTGTTAAAACAAAAAAATGTGAAGACAACTGTTGAAAAATAAGAGCTAATTAATTAACCAAAAAGTGGACAGCAGCCATACAATACAATACATACATAATTTTATTCCATAATATAAATATTATGATGCCGATCACTTCATAATGAGTGATAAGAGCCTTTTTTATTATGAGTCTTTTTTACTTTCAGTATAAAAGACAAAGAGCAAGAGGGAAAAAATGAACAAATTTCCTTTTAATTGTAATGTGGTCTAATTTAGCAATTTTCTTCAAAAACATTTGCTCAAGTGCATCACTGTTCATCACTGACTCAGAGCTGAAGCTTTGCAGCAACATGTTGTGTATGTGTTTATCTGTAGAAGAACTTGAGGCTCAGAGCTCCAAGCATCGAAAGGAGTAGCAAACCAACAACCATGTGCTCTGATGTGAAAGATAACTTTAGTATTTATGATTAGATGCATGTTTAGATGCACATTTTTTGGCCTGTAAACATCCAGCTGAGTTGCTGTAAAAGGGCCTTCAGGTTTTGAAGCCTCTTCTGGTGTAACTAAAGCTGCACTACATTAAAAAAAAAAAAAAAAAGAAAGAAAAACTAGAAACTATTTTCAACGTTTGTTGCTAGTTACTGCAACATAAAGACATTACAAACCATTTATATTGGGCCATCATGAAACTTACACTGATATTTTCAATAAAGAAAAAACAACAAAAAAACAAAAATGGAGATCTGTTTTGCTCAAACTGCAACAGCAATCTATATGAGGTGTTGTGGACAATTAAACATTTTCAAGACCTAAAATGTATTATAAATTTAAGATCACAAAGAAAATCATATCACCCAGTAAAGCACTTTTAAACTAAAACTACTGGTTTAATTATGGACAATATAACATTACAGCGGCAACAACGGCACTACTGTTGCACTGCTGGAATTTTACTTCCTTTAAATCAGCATTAAGGACAAAATATCTACCCAGCATGGTTAATAACTTAACAGTCTGAATCATTTGTTAAATGAAAAGAGATGCCTTCAGCCTGTAATGAGAGGGCCCTAACCCATTGATCGGCCACTTACCCTGATCGATCATGCAGGCTTCCTTGAAGGTTCTGATGTATGAGGGGCAATCACGCCAGTACAGATCAATGTATTCCTCCAGATGCAGATCCCTGATGAGAAGAGGAAGAGGGAAATGAAGGAAGAGAGGGGAAATAAAACAATTAGTAAGAAGAGTCGTCCGATTGGACTGTTTGTCAGGGTTGGATGGTCGATACTTACACTGATTCTGGTATCAGAGGTAGGCAGAGCCTGCATGATTTGCATTCTGGTTTTAAAGTGTTCAAATAATGGAAAACATTATAAATGACCATGGAATTCAAGGCATTAATAAACACATTAATAAAGATGTCTCATGTTTCATAAGTAGAATCACATGAATTAAGCATTCATACATTTAGGAGAAAAATATAGGCAGGCGATTTTCCATTTCACACTCCAAAGACTTATCAAATCCACAGCATCAGACAAATGATTACTGCAACCCTTTCAACACTTTAATTACACCCCTTTCAAACAGAGTGTCTATATCCTCACTACAGCAGAGTTCTTCGGGCACAAGCACACAACGGGAGAAAAAAGGTTAGGTTTCCAACCCATTCGCGCCCACACACACACACACACACACGCGCGCGCACACACTCACGCACACGCGCACACACATGCACGCACACACGCACGCACACACACTTTCTATGAAGAGCCATCAAACCCTCTCAGCTTTTCTGTTCCCTATTAATACAAAAGCAAACAAGCTCTTGACATTTTTTGAAACAATCCAGTAAGATTTTTCTGCTGACTATCCATCCAAAAAGAATATTTCATTCAACACAGAATGACAAGAAGTGTCATTTTTAGAGCTGTCACAATTACTCGATGTTCACTCAATTTAAATGTACCTTCTTTAGTTGCGCCCGTTTCCCACCCTCATTAGATACACAATAAAACGTACATTTCTTGCTTGTCTCACACTTTGGCCACACACTAATCTTTTATGACATTTCACCATCAATTACTTTGGAATCACTGACACAATTTTTGAATAAAGTTGTTTGTCATTTTGTTCCCTGGCTTTTAAAAAAACAATTAATCATCAAAATAACTGCTGAATTTGCAAAGTAATTAACACTAACAACTTTGGCCATTGTACTGTGTTAAGTGTTTACCTGGCCAACTGCTGCAGGAGACTAACGAGGGCCCGGGCACCACTGCGTTGTAGCTCGTCGAGTTTCAGGTCCTCATAAAGCAGGTGTAGGACATAGAAAAGTGCAGGAATGTGAGGAAAGAGCAGAGCAGAGGACTCCAGACCTGCCACTGGCCCACTGTCATCCATTCCAACAGGTACTGCTGGCTCCAGACCTGGAAGGCCCACCACTGAGTGTGCCAAAACTCGGCAGTGATAGTCTGAGCCACAAAGGTATGCCCAGTCCTGAGGAGGCCAAGAAAATGTGTTGTGAAGAAAAAGATGAGATAAAAAGGACCTTTTTTCTTTGTGCATTCAGCTTTCTGAGCCACTGACCTGGAGAATAATGTCCCTGACACCCTGAACCCTATGTGTACTCCAGACTCTGTCCTCTACCAATAGCCTATAGCTTGGACTGTCTGCAGTACTCATTTACTAACCCTTGTGAGAGATGACATGGGACAATTCATATACTGACAAAAGAAACACACAATGCCACCTTAATTTAACAAACCACATCAAGTTGTCAGATGGTTGATGCAAGACCACATGTTCCTTTGAAAGTTATTTTGAGTGTGTGCTTTTCCAGTAAAAGCAAGTATGTTTATTATCAAAGTTTGGGGCTTTTGTAACATTACATCTTTTTTACTTGAGTTGGTTTATATTATATTGTAATGGCGTGCATCAACCTACACATGTACGTGTTTGTTGACTGCCCAGAAGTTTGGTATGGATATAAGTATCGTTACTTTCATATTGTGTAAAAAAAAAAAAAAAGTAACCTTCATTGGCCTGTTAAGGTATAAATCCATATCTATCCCTCACATATTGTTGATGTAAATGTATCCTACCCCTTCGGACAGGTGTGCACCAAACAAGGTAGGTATAAGAGTGGCCTTTACATTAGTTCATGTTATTTTGACAGGCATGAACATTGCACACGTTCCAGTGAGCACCAAACTGAACTGAACCAAACCACCAAAAATCAAGGGTTTTTCAGTTTGAAGCTCTGGGAATGTATTTTTATGATGGTCAAAACTAAAATATATTGTCCACATAAATGAGCATTACATGTTAAAATAGGCCACATTCTGTATTAGTTGCTGACAGTTCAGGAATGTGAACAATAGAGGAATCGCCAAAGCAATGCATTTCAGTACACACTGCTGCACCAGGACTGCGGAGGAAATTTTTTAAAAGGTCATAGCCGTGCATCAGCAACCTTATGGAGTAACTGCAAGTCAATTAAATCAACAAACTATTAAGAAGCAGAAGTACAGCTTATGTTTGCGTTAAGCATATGCTATGGTTATGTCTATGATGTTATGGTAGGTTAATACATTTATACCAACCATAGTCTGTCTTAGTGAAAGGCCAATGTAAAATTGACCAAGCACTCGTATCTATGCTTAATTCATGGTACATCAACAATTATGTATAATCTAGTCGAATTTCCAAATTCCAACTGCCCTCGTTGCTCAAAGATGCATAAAAAGTGAGAACAGATTGAATGGTGCCTTGAATGATGTACAAAACTGACGTTTGACAGAAAAAACGAGCGGTGATTTAAGCATAACTGAGCGATACGTACATGGAAATGATGTCACCAAATGAGTGTGTTTTTCCATAATTTGCAAAGGACACACCCACTATGCCCTTAATCATGCCGAAATTCAGGCAAATATTTCAACAGGGAGAGAACACAAGGGAAGCAAGTAGGAGGCTCATAAACTAGTGGTTGCCTCAGAGTTTGGTGGAGCACCCCCTACTGATGAGTTTAAAAAGCATAATGGTGATTGAAAACAAAAAATGTGAGATGAACACAATGTCTTATCTTCCTTTACAACAGTAGGAGTTATTTTAGAGTGTCATTATTTTCCTAAAACAAGGGCTGCTTGAGCTATATTACCACTACCATTACTGAGACTATCTATTAATTATTAAGATTTTGAAACTGGAAATCCAGCTTTTTCATTTTGTTTAAAATGGTTAATGGAGGCAAAATATTGATGAATACACTTATTTTACAATGAGATTGAAGATTAAATGAAAACGGTTTGCACTGGATATTTCTGACTGTTTTCACCTAAGTTTTAAAACGGAATTAGTTAAATTGTTTGCAAGAGAATCAGTGGGTACAGTTCTGGCATACTGGAGGAGAATATTATCAAGCCACAGTCTCTTTATCCAGAACACTTACCTCATCACAACCAGTGTCTGCAGGACGTGCTTTCTTAGGAGCAATTACTGGAGAGAGGGGCACTTCAAAATGGAGCTGTGGGGTCAACAACAAGTGTTAAAAAACCCGAAGTACTTGATTTAAGCTTATGCAATGTACACTGCTCAACACTGCTGGCTACTGTCACAGCGTTACGATAGAAAATTCTAGCCAACTCTTATTTTCTGAGCAGCACTGTCAGCGCTAGTAAAAGCTAATGTCACTCACATTTCTTGTCCAAGCCAGACGCTCAGTGTTGTAGCCCATTAGTGTCAAGAAGCATGTGACAAACAAATTCCACTCCTGGTGCATGCTTGGACCGCCAGGAGCATTGTAGATATTGTACCACTTTACCAGCACTTTCATGGCGGTATCTTTAGGCAGAATAAACCGAATGGCCTGTAGGCATCTTTTTACTGAAAGGATAGAGACAAATTAGAGAATTAGGAATTTAGACAAGCTAGACAAAGGATTTCTGCTTAATTCTTTTAATTTCCACATTGGTCAAAAACTCTAGAATCTATAGTCAGTTTATAGCATATCTACACAAATATTACCCAGCCCTCTGCTTGGCCAAAATGTCAGAACATTATGATAATTTTCCTTCATGTCCACCCCTCAGTACATGTACATGAAGACATCAATCTAAATAAAGATGAGGGGGCGATGGTAAATGAAAGGAATCAGTTTTAGTGGAGATGACTCTCCAGCAGTTTTCAATCAGAGGAGGCAGCAAATTCAAAGAAATAAAGAATAAAACCGCACCGGATCAGAGTGCATAAGTAGGTGGAAAGGTTGGTAAAGAAAACGGATAAGTGCAGTATAGAGGGTTGCTGCCAATAAGGGATTTATAGAGGGCTATTTGCCAATGCGTTGGCCTGTATGACTGATGGAAGCCCAGCAGCGGGTGATGAGCAAGATTGTGCATTGAGCTAAATGCTGCTGGCACAAGTGCAACAGGATTAATTGAAACAGCAGGGAGTAAGACAGATTTTTCTCTGGTCAGATTTAGTGGGTCACGATATGCATTTGTAGCATAAAGAAAACTTACGTTGTGGGTTAAAGATGTATACTAAGGCGTCTAAAGGCTTTGAAGAAACAGCCTGCTTCAAATGTAATGAAGTTTCAGAGCAAAAATAATAATTAAATAAAAATGCTGAATTACCAGCCCACCTGAAAAAAATAGCAATACACTGAACATTCAAACACTGTGAGCACAACTCATGTTATCTATGAGCAAAATGCAATTAGGTTCCTAATGAATCTGCCAAGATCTTAATTGGCAAACAAGCTTCAAAAGGTCAAAACAAAGCTGGCTAAAATGTCACTTTATTAGTCGTAGTGAGACCCTGCATTTCGATTGAATGCCTTAATAATATGCTGGCAGAGGTCGTAATTTTGCAGTAATTTTAGAGAGAAGTAAATGAAGAGATCAGGTCTAGACAAAAAGCCAATTAAGGAACACATACTAATACACCACAAGACAATTATGCCTAAACAGCTGTGACAGACAATATGACAGGACCCCAGAGAAGCCAGGAACAGATATAATATTCTGGAGGCATTTAAAGAACAACTGAATAAGACAGAAAGTGGAACACATTTGGGTTAGCTACAACAAGCTATAATCATGCTCATTAAAGGAATCTCTGGAGCAAAATAACTATGTCTGACTTAATTACACAGTAGCCACTAAATCATAAAGTATTTAAGAATTCATACTTTATGGATACACTACACACAGATTACAACCCCTGAATGAGTCAAGCAGGAAGCACCATACGGCATATCTCACGGCTAGTGCATTTATGTGTGTGCATGTGGTGTTCTGACCGAGCTCTGAAGTGGAAACTTCAGGAACAGTGATCCTCAGCATCAAGCCACTGCTCAGCTCCTGAAACACGCAACCCCAAAGGAAGACAAAGTATAATCAGTGGATAAAATGGATAATGGATAATGGATAAAATAAACTTTATTTGCAATATGGACCCAAAGCTACCTCATTCTGCTATTAATACAAATCTTTAATATGAGCCACAGTAAGTTCAGCCCATGTAAGATTATTTTGACAGGCCTGAAATGAAAAGACCTCCGGCAGGAAAACATGCCTTAGCCTTTTTGACAAAACAGGCCCTGCAGACAGACAGGCTGGATGCTGGAAAAGGACCTTATTGAACCTTGTCAACATCACAGTTTCTGGCTGCCCTGATATGAAAGCATGCATACAGCCATATTCATGGTTTTTTTTTTACAATAACAAATGCATTGTGTATATTCTGTACTTCCTATTCTGTTCCAGCCATTTTTGAGCCCATGCTACTATATATGGACACTTACACCATTAGTCATGTCAAAGTATCCTAAATATCATATAGCAGATCATCAAAAGGAGTCATTGTGACAGGTAGTTTTAAAAGTTGTGTCTAGAGCAAGGACATCACCTACAAAATGATACTAAAAATTGTATACAAATATGAACACATAAGCCACATTAGGTCATGAAGGGTATAGAAGAAAAAAAATCGTGATCACACTTTTACGTTTGTATTAGTGAGACACCATTTTACTGGACTAATATTCTGCACCTTCACTGACTTCACTGATTAAAAATTATTTTAGTTATGGATGCTATAAAATTCACTATACTTTTACTACAGTCAACTCATGAAACTAACATACCAAAGTCATAACATATGACCATGGTAAGTTAGCCTCACGAGTAGACCATGCTAGTTAAATACTGCCAGAAGAAAAAATAAGAAGGATCTTGTTTTAAAGATTGAGATCATGGTGGCCACTCAGGTGGTGGTCCTTGCTGTCCAATCCAGTGGCCAGGAAACTGCACATTCAGGACGCAACATTGTAATTGGGAGATGTTTTCTCTTGTCTCCGTCTGCCACATTTAACAGATTTTAGCCTGCTTTATTATTTTGTTTCATTTAATTGTTTTTCCTGTACTTTCAGTACCTTAAACCAGTGTTTAATCTGGCACACTCACTCATGTGGTTGACAGAATTCATCCATGTTTGTCTAAACATGGACAAACATGGATGCACAGGAAATAAAACAGAGAATCTATTCCGGAGAGGACAGTTTAGTACAGCCAGCAAGGCATTTATATTTAATTTATTTAACCCAAAAAATTTTTTTAGGATGTTGCATAAACATTGTTTCCTACATTTATTTGTTAAAGCAGTATTCGTTGTGATTTTGGATAGATGTTTGTTGGGTTTGTGTTTGGTTCCATTTCCAAACTGAATGTGGTTTGGGTCAGGTCAGACAAGCTGTTTTCAGGTTTTAACCAACATTTTAAATCAGATTAAAGCTCTTTGGACAAAAAAAAAAAAGTCAGAAACTTTGTGGTCCTGGGAGTCCATTTCCATTTAAATTTTTCAACAGCATTCAAGATCTAGTAAGAACAGTTAAAAGGGATCCATCGAAGATCCATCGAATACTGATAAGGCAGATTTCTAGGCAGGTCTTGACTTTTGAGGTCTTCAGGCAGGTCTTCACTTTCAGAAAGGGAACTGCCTAATTACAGTGGCAAGAAAAAGTATGTGAATCTTTTGGAACTTGGTTTTCTGCATTAACAAAAATGTGATCTGGGTATTGACAAATATAATGTGCCTAAAACAACGCAAGGATATCCTGATCTTTCATGTCTTTATTGAAGACAACCATAAAAAAGTCAGTGCTAGTGGAAAAAGTATGTGAACCCTTGGAATTAACAATTGGTTGACCCTTGGCAGTAATAACCTCAAACAGGCGCTTCCTGTAGCTGTGGATCAGACCTGCACATCTTTCAAGAGGAATTTTAGCCCATTCTTCCTGACAGAACTGCTTTAGCTCTGTCATATTCTTTGGACATCATGTGTATGGCTCTCTTCAAGTCATTCCATAGCATCTCTATTGGGTTGAGGTCTGGGCTCTGACTGGGCCACTCCAAAAAGCGGATTTTGTTTTTACGAAGCCCTTCTGTTGTGGAGTTTCAGCTAACATACAGACATTCTCACATTAACCTTAAGAATGTTTGTATACACTTGGTAATTCATCTTCCCTTCAGTGACTGCAAGCTGGCTAGACCCTGATGCAGCAAAGCGGGCTCAAATCATGATGTTTTCATGATGATATGCAGTGCCCTTTCTACGGCAGCTGTAGTGCTACGATTTCTTTCCAAATAGTTCAACCTTAGTTTCACCAGTCCACAAAACATTTTGCCAATACCGCCATGGAGTGTCAATGTGCTCTCTTGCAAACTTTAGGCATGCAGCAATGTTCTTATTACTAAGCAGCGGCATCTTTCGTGGTGTCCTGCCATAGACACCGTGCTTATTCAAAGTTTTACATAATGTAGACTCATGAACACAGATGTTAGCCAGTTCCTGTGATGCCTTCAAATCTTCGGCTGTCACTTGGGGTTGTTTCTTTACCTTCTTGGTAGAGTAGCCACATTGTAACACTTTCCAGCTTTATGTAAATCAACAATTCTTGGTCATACATCCTCTGAAAGCTCTTTTCCTTATAAACAGTAACCTAAACAACACTCGCACTCTTTTTGCTACTGTTAAGAGACTAACAAACCCCCCCAAGTCAGATTCCCAGTGAAATGCTCTCTGACAGCAAATGCAATGACTTTGCCTCCTTCTTTTCAGAGAAGATCATTAATAGCAGAAAGGTGATTAGCACATCCTCAAGTTATGCAGAGGTCACACAGATTCGACCGCAACTTCAAAAGAAAGTCACTTTGTCTGTTTTTAAAGCAACTGACAGCAAAACTTTGGAAAAAATAGTACAGCACCTTAAATCCTCAACCTGCAACCTTGACACACTTCCCACATCTTTTTTCAAAAGTGTGTTGAACTGTTTACCACTTCTAAGAGATCTGCTTCTAAACACCTCACTTCTTTCTGGGACTTTTCCAAACTCCTTGAAAACTGCAGTTGTTAAGCCTCTTTTGAAAAAGAGCAATCTTGATAACACCATATTGAGCAACTATAGACCTATATCTAATCTTCCTTTTATAGGCAAGATT